>PVIU01004766.1:0-122245 GCA_004026605.1 Ondatra zibethicus | reverse complement strand
CCCAATCCTTCCCTTCTCCCTTCTTTCTCCCCCTCCCCCCTTCCCTCCACCCCACCCCCGTGCTCCCAACTTTTGCCTGGCGATCTTGTCTGCTTCCAATTTCCAGGACGATGTATGTATGTTTTTCTTTGGGTTCACCTTATTATTTGTCTTCTCTAGGCTTGTGAACTATAGGCTCAATGTCCTTTGTTTATGGCTAGAGTCCACTAATGAATGAGTACATACCATATTCATCTTTTTCGGTCTGGGTTATCTCACTCAGGATAGTGTTTTCTATTTCCATCCATTTACATGCAAAATTCAAGATGTCATTGTTTTTTACCGCTGAGTAGTATTCTAATGTGTATATGTTCCACACTTTCTTTATCCATTCTTCCGTTGATGGGCATCTAGGTTGTTTCCAGGTTCTGGCTATTACAAATAATGCTGCTATGAACATAGTTGAACAAATGCTTTTGTAGTATGATTGTGCATCTCTTGGTTCTATCTCGAATATCACCATAGAACCTTTGTCCGCAATGGATGGAAAAAGAGACAGAGACCCACATCAGACTACTGGACTGAGCTCCCAAGGTCCAGTTGAAGAGCAGAAGGAGGGAGACGATGAGCAAGGAAGTCAGGACAACAAGGGGTTGGTCCACTCACTGAGACAGTGTGCCTGATCTAATGGGAGCTCACCAAATCCAGCTGGACTGGGACTGAATGAGCATGCGATCAAACGGCCTCTCTGAATGTGGCTGACAATGGGGGCTGACTGAGAAGCCATTGATAATGGCACTGGGACTTGTTTCTACTGCATGTACTGGCTTTTTGGGACTCTAGTCTGTTTGGATGCACACCTTCCTAGGCCATGATGGAGTGGGGAGTGCCTTGTACTTCCCACAGGGCAGGGTACCCTGCCCTCCCTTAAGACTGGAGGGGGAGGGAGGAAGGGGAATGGGGGAGTGGGAGGGGAATGGGAGGAGGGGAGGAAGTGGAAATTTTTGAATGGAAAAATAAAGAAAAAAAATCTAACTAAGACAGAAGTGTATCACATTGACTCTGGAAATCAATTGGTTTTGAAATAGGTAGCGTCTAACCATTTGCCCACATATGCAAGCTGCAGAGGAAGAATTTGACAAGTATGAAGTCTTTGAATGAGGAAGTGAAGTTTTCTGTCTTGGCCAACATACTGCTGTGTTATTCTGAGTCAGTAGAGTTCACTTTGGCAAAGATGACGAGAAAGCAATATTGGAATAAAGGAACGTTCTCTGAAAAAAAAAGTGTGGTATTGTAAATTTTATTCTATATTTATATAAACCCTTAGATGAACACCAGGAGTAAATCATAATGTAAACTAAGAACTTGAAGTGATTATGGGGTGTCAATAAATTTGTAATATATATTCTGCTAATAGGGGAGACTATGGGGAAGAATGTGTGTGTATGTATGTGTGTGTGTGTGTGTGTGTGTGTGTGTGTGTGCATGCTGTACTTTCTCTCCAGTTTTTCTGTGAATCTAAAGCTGTCTAAAATGAAGCCTATTAAAAAGAATCATTTACAATTATTCGCTTCTCTTAAGTGTCCAGTGTCTTAAAGCTAAGTCCTCCAACTTTCAAACAGCCTCATTATCCCCACAATCTTTTGACTGATACTGTAAGTTCTGTTGAAAGAAGCATTTACATGTCTGTTATAAACTAGGCTTTGTTGAAATTGCAGTAACATTGCAATCTTAACACAATACACATTTTTATTTTGCAGTTTAAGATCTAAAGGTCCATGTTTCTTTAAAGATACAAGCTCATCATACTTGATAATGCTTCTTCTTCATTTAGTAATACATAAAGAATATTGGACCTTACTGATAACATCTTAGAGTTTACAAAATAAGGTGAAATATTAAACAGATAAAAATGGGGTTATGCACAGTTGGGAAGAAAGAACAATGGTGTGTTGACCGAGATTTCTGTCCCGCCTGGTCTCGCAGCCATTCAGCATCCCCAAAAATACAGAGGTCTACATTAATTATAAACTGGTTGGCCTAGTAGCTCAGGCTTATTAACTCTTACATCCTACATCTTAACCCATAATTCTTGTCTGGGTTAGCCACGTGACTTGGTACCTGTTATCAGCAAGGCATGCTCATCTTGCTTCCTCTGTGCCTGGGTGATGGCTGCAGACTGCATCTTTCCTCTTCCTAGAATTCTCCCGTTCTTGTCGCCCCACCTGTACTTCTTGCCTGGCCACTAGCCAATCAGCATTTTATTAAACAAGCACAAGAAACAAATCTTTACAGGGTAAAACCATTATCACATAGCAGTGTAAACACCAAATTAAAATTGCAATTGTGAATAGCACTTTCAAAGGATGGCACAAAATAGTAGAGGCATGAGAAGGCTTCCTAGAGGAAGGAAATGTTTCTGAGAACTCAGGAAAGATGTACCCAGAGGAGGAAGAAGAAGATGAATGGTCCAGGTTGAGAGTAATCAGGCACAAGGGCTCCAGAACAGAAGAGACTCTGAGTCATGGGGAGACAGAATGACAGAAGGACAGGGAGCAAAAGAGAATATCATGTGATGAGCCACCAAAGTGGAAATGCCCAGTCTTCAGTGAATTCTCAGAGTCAGGAACTCACAAGGGATTTCTTGGATGAATATCACAGCTGTTGAGCCATCTGAAATGAGATAGTAATTCAAAAGGAAGCCACCAAATTGTGCTGAGACCTGAAATATAAATAGGCATGCCAAGTGTGGAGGACTCCAGAAATACGCCTACAAGAGGAAACTAGTTGAGATCATGAAGCAAAGCTTTGTTTTGTTGCAAGGAAAACTGTCTTTCCATATTTGAAAGTAAAGACAAAATGACAGCTTTGGTATACAAGTGATCACTCCCGAATCACATCCACTTCCTGATCTGAGGGAATAATGAGAACCCAGTCATGGGAGAATGAATTTACTTATGGTGGCCAAAGGAAAGAGCTTCTTCACTATAATCAGAGAGAACAAAGGTGGGAGAGGCAGAGATGGAGTTAGAGTCCCATGTATTATAGAAGAGCCATATAAAAGTAGATCAGAAGTTCCTTTTCCATCTGTATTCCTACTCTGTCTTTAGAAGTCATGCTTCTCCTAAAGCTGGCTTTGCACTTGTGGCTCATCCATAGGCTCTAGCTGATGCGTGCTAATTATCCCATTGTGTGGCATTTCCTTCCGAGAGATGTGCGCATCTTATATATTCATACATCCAAAGGAGGATTTGTTTGCCTTTTCCTGTCTCAGCAATGGCACCCTTCATATTAGAAGACATGCCAAATAAAAGTTGGTCTGCTCTGGGCCAACTATTACACCAGCTACAGTGAACAGGAAAGAGATAAGCAAGCCTAAGAGGATTTAAATATACCTGCTTGCTCTACCCTTGCCCCCCAAGAGACCAATTATCTATGCTGATGACTCATGACTGGTAACTTAGAATGATTAAAGTGTCGAATTGTGGCACTGTACCTCAGTGTTAGTGGTTTCCAATGTGCTGCTGCGGACGCAAACTTGGCTTTGGAAGTCGCAGCTCTGAGAGGGTGGTTTCCTAGTGCAGGATGCTATAAGGGAAGTACTATTTGAGCATCAGAAGCATTCAGAGGGGTGATAGCCTTTTGTTACTCTAAAAAGTTAGATAAAAAATATTTGTAAAAAAAAATCTCATTAGGAGGATTCTTAAAGATAAGGTTTTCTAAATCCAGAGTGAAACTGAATTCAGGAAGCAGGAATACAGAGTGTGGGGCCCCATTACTGAGAGATTTATCACCAACCTTGGCTTCCTAACCTCTCCACATGTTTGGCACACGCAGAATTCAGTCAGGTCAAACAGTGAAGTAGAAGCAGCAGTGGGATTGAAGGTTCCCTTCCTGATGGACTTGAATGCCACACACATTGGAACTGGGAAAGGGCTAGAGCAGTGGGAAGGTGATCTTGCTTAAGGCTCTCAGTGCAAAGGCTATGCACACTCGTAGTGTGTGCTTTATACAGCTAACACTTCCAGGTCTTTGGCTGTATGATGAGGACCTGGTTGTGGACCATGCTACTTTTAGTCATTGTCCACTATTCAACAAAAGTCCTGGTTATAAGACTACACCATTCTATGCCCTTGAATCTGAAAGATGGTATGAATATACATTTTAAAGATCAAATTTTTAAATATCCAATAATGGTGACATAAAAAAGAGATGCATGTGGTCTCATTCTTCCTCTTTTGAATGTGTCTACTAACAACTTGATGTCATTTTTGAGGCATTGACACACAAGTACCTGCAATAAAAAACAGAATATTAAAGACTCTTAGACTTGTAAGACAATTTTATCATCATGAATTACCCATGGTGTTAGCATATGGCTACCCCTGGCATTTATTCATCACCATGAAGAGAGTCTTTGGATCAACCTTTTTGAAAACTAAAGACACCATTTTAGGAAGGTGCCCCACAAAGCTGAGAAACCCAGAGCTCTTAGTTGCATTGGTATGTTTGAATAAATATTTCACAACTATTTTGTCTTGAAGGATTTTCCAGGAAACCGGATTTTTCAAGTGTAGACCTTCTATGGATATTTCTATCTCAACTGGAATTTCTATGCTTTTGTGACTAAGGATTATAGTTTTCTTTTTTTCTGTGAGATACAACTGACCCAGGATTATCTTCTGAGTAAAATTGTGGCCGTGGGTGGAAGTACTGACTCTGTATCTCTTCAGTTCTAGCTGGAGATGGCCTTCCATCCATCTCATATTCTCTTGTGCCTCATTTTTAGAGAAAGGAGTTCATCTTTCATTGTGGCTGACAACTGGTAAAAGTCCACCCTGAAAACCGTTGGAATATGTTGTTCCAAATCCACATCCACATCAAGACTCAGAGAATCAGTGTGGACTCTCTCTAGGTTCTGTGAAGTCTGCACCACTGCAAGAAATATCCTTAAGCAAAGGGCACTCTGTATTTAACATAATTTGATACTGGAGCCTATTTGCGTATTAGAATAAATCAATGCCTTCTGTAAGAAAGAAATCCACCAATGATTTCTCTCATGCAGCTTGGCCATTCAAAATAATGTAACTGGGGATAGCATTTACTGAACAGCACATGAAACAGTACAGTTTGACACCTGGGCAGCTGTGTGTCACTGTCTTCCCTTCTTAATCTTCTCCCTAAACAATCTTCTCCCTAAATGAATGTCTATATTTTCATGAAAAATGGATTTCTGTAGGACTAGTATTCAGAACATTCAGAATATCCCCTTTTTGTGCCTTTCTTGATCACTGGATAAAATTTCTTTCTTTGGTGTGATATTTTTGTAAACATTCAGTATTCTCTTTGTGTTGGTTGCTCAAAAAACTAAAGCCACATTTGTTGCCAAACTATGATCTCCAAAGAGGTTAGAGGCTGAGTAAAGCAATGGGGTGTTTCTGGGAGGGCTGAAAAGGAGGTAGGAGTTAGAGCATGCCACTCACCTTGTCTCTCTCATCTGAGCAAGGCTTACTGGTATTATGAAGTACTATGCATGCATTTGAGTATAGAAGATAATCTCCGATTACTTTTATCCAGATTATATGATTTTTATTAGTTACATTTTTATTTCAAGTAAAGTTTGCATAGCTTTTTTTTAAACATATAAACTTCTGGGCTGGCTCCCATACGGGGAAAAGTGGAGAACTGGGTTCAGGGGCATGGTGTTGCATAGAGCTTGGAGGGAATCCCTTCATTTTGGGAGGCAGCTTGCTCCTTGGGGTTATGAGGCTCAGACCTCAAGGTGATGTGGTTAGTCATAAACATTCAATGAACAGTCCTTAGTAAAATATGAAAGAGACATCATACTAACATAGAGGCAACTATCAAAGACTGCTACGGCCTTGACTCTGGGATCTGCACCAAATATAGCCAAAATATAGAGAAATTGACTTATATCTTCATGTTATTTGACTGAAAGATTTTGTCCCCTTAGTTTGTGATATCATAGTCAATGACATAGATTTTTTTTCTGGCTTAAATATATATTATTAAGGTAAATTTTCTTTTCAAAATTGTGTGTGTGTGTGTGTGTGTGCGTGCGTGCGTGCATGTATGTGTGGATGCACATCAATGTGGAGGCCCAAGTTAGCAACTTGTAAGTATCTTTCTCAACTGCTCTGTACTGTTATTTTCTGAGATATGGTCTCAGAACCTGAACCTGAAGCTTGTGAATTTGGCTAGGCTGCCTGGCCAGTGAGCTTCAGGGATCTGTCTGTATCAACGCCCACTCTACCTTATTCTCTAAGAAGCACCCCCATCCCAAGGCTGGTTAACAGGCACACCCCACCATGTCAACCTTTTTAATGTGGCTTCTGGGGAATCAGAACTAAGTTCCTCATCATTTACCAATGGAGCCAGAAACTGTTGTGTTGAAATTAAGAGCATAGGCCTTAAAGTCAGATAGATTGAGTTCAAGATAAGCTTGGAAACTATACAATTTATTGATCACCTCTAAGTCTCAGTGTCCCAGTTTATGAAAGAGACTAGATGCAATGCCTACCAAGTCTGGGGTTGGCACCCACTAAACATTAACTGAAAACATGTTATTCTTGCCTGGGCCCAATTGTCCCATTTAATACACTCATAGCCATGCTGCTCCTGAACATCAACACTTCCTAGGTTCTTAATCTCTTTCAGTGATATTCAGCTACATGTCTACCCTTTGGATCTTGTTATCCCTAGAAATGGTGTTACTTCTGGAATTTCCTACTTGAGAATCCTACTTTTCTCTCTAGTTTTTCAAACAACTGTGTCCGTTAGATTAAGAAAAATATCTCAGGGTTTTAATGAAGTATAAATTTATTTCTCCACATTGTAGGATACATGGTGGTACTCCCCATCACAGGGATGCTCTCAGAGAGCCATATTTCAATGTCAGGGATTCCTGTTTCCTTGTCATCTTCAGTGTGTCCCATTTAAGGTAGCTGAAGAAGAGAAGGATCCCATGGAAAGTGATTACAGGGCCAGACCTCGAATCAGTGCATGACAGTTCCATTTATCATGACCTGATAAGAACCCTGATGTGTATTAGCCACAAAGATGGGAATACTCTCTGTGTAGTTTGTAAGCATCCATAAATATATCCAATGACAACCAAGTACTCTCTTAGGCAACATGTTTTATAACGGGAGCTATCGCTTCCATGTCACCTCTGAAGACACTCAGCTGAAGCGTGATTTTGTAAGCTTTCAGGGATGAATCCCTTGTAATTTTGCTGTCCCCTAGCCTACATTCTTCACCATTATAACTAAGAAATTCCAGCAACTTATTTTCATTTAGATTTATCTACTAGGTCATCTTGGTTTTATGCAGTTCATCAAACAGGTATTATCTATTAAGCCCAGATATCAAATTATATTTCTACTTGGTTCATGCATAGTCTCAATTCTTATAACATTTGATTTTATTTAGAATTATGTTTCTCTTTCCTTAAACTTGCAAGATCAAAATTTTTTACCAGTAGTCTTTACTATATTTTTGCTAAAACAATTAGCAAATTATTATCATTCTATTTGGATAGAAATAAATTCCACCTGAGCTTGTCTTTGCTATTGGTCCAGTGATTCATCCTGGGATAGGACTCTAGTTATGGAATTTGGCAGGAGTGCAGGACTCTGGTACAACTGGAAAAGGAATTGGCTCCTTTTAGTTCCCTGTGGTCTATACTGGAGAAAAACAGCTTCAACAGGTGAAAAGAAGAGGCTGATCTTCAGAGCATTGACAGAATTGGGGGGGGTGCCACCTTCAATGGCAAAGCTTATGTGTTAGTTTGCTTGGGCATGGGGTAACCAGACGTTCAAGTCAACATTTAGTCTCATAGGTCTATTCAACTTTTTCAGGATGATATTGACATATGAACTGGCAGATGAAGTAATATAGATTGTCTTCCTGTATAGATGGATGTCATTCAATCTGCTGAAGTCCTGGATATAACCAAAAGACTAATTGGAATAGAATTAACCCGCTCTATTTATGTTCAAACTGAGACATTGATTCCCCCCCGCCTTTGTATTCAGACTGGAAAACATACTATTGGCTCTCCTTGGACTTCAGCCAACCCACTACTAATCTACAGAATTTGTACCCTCTCTAGGTAATTCCTTATAATATATGTCTATCTAATATAATTGTCTATTGTCTTTCACCTGTTCGTACTTGTGGCTTGCTGGAGAACCCAAGAGTAATGCACCATCCATCTCTGCTCATGCATATCCCTTTTCCCTGAAGCCCACCTCTTCCCACATGTCTTTATTTTCATATAAGAGATTCAGTGAAGGAATGATACCAATGAACTTAGACAACAACCTGTAGATGGTCTTTGGCTTTTGTCTCTCCACTACAAAAATAATGATAATACTTAAATAACCTTTGATATTTTTTCTGTGCCTCAGTTATAAACTTGATGTTCGCCTTGTTAAAATTGTCTGGCACAAACAGCACAATCACCCTGCCTTATAGAACAGCACTTTCCCAACTTCCTACACTTATGTCATAGTACACATGTGATCTCTTCTTGTATGGCAGTTTCCTGTCAGACTGAAACCCCCATTTTGGAATAAAACTTGTCAAAATACAGGATGTTCTAAGGGGAGACAAAACATTCCATCTTGCAGGATAAACTTAGGAAATAAACAACTCAAAAGCCTCAGGAAGTTCCTGAAACTAACCATATTCAGTAGACTCTCATTCCCTAAACATACATAAGCAGTGAGGATTACTGGAAGACAGTCTCAGACATGTTGAGCTGCGTTAAAGGAGCAGAGACCACAGGCCAGCCAAACCACCTGGAAGAAACAGACCAGTTAAACATCCCAGAAGAAGCAGAGACCAGCTGAACTGCCTAGAAGAAGCAGAGAGAGACCAGGCCAGCTGCCTGGAAGAGGCTCAAACCAGCTAAACTATCTGGACAGGGCACTCCTCAATCTGCTGTGCTACCTACAAGCTGTGCAGTGTGCTCCAGGTCTCCAACTTTCATGAACTGTCACCCATGCGGGGGGTGAGCTTTTGTTGATGCATCTGTCTTTGAGTCATTTCTGCCCCTGTAAGTAACACCTCACCTATATTCCTGTAAATAACTGCCCCCACACAAAACTTACTGTTTTACCAAGTTGGAAATTGATGGTATCCTTTGATCTATGGTGTGTTCCCTCTCTTAGGTAGGTAGATATTTGTTGACATCTCCCCAGGAATCATGTCACATAGTATCTCTTAGAACCTTCTTTAAAGGTAGGCATTCCATCTCAGGCTACCATGGCTGGTACTTCAGCTGAGTCACTTGCTGTTCTCTGCCACGATCTACTCAAATTCCACCCTCTCATACACTTGATATCTATCTCATTGTGTCAGAGTATAGATCCTGTATTCCCCCATGTTCCTGTGGTTGGATGAAACCTACCTTGGCACCACTTTTTGGAGAGGTCTAGTTTCCCTGGCTATAAATAAAAGAGAACCCTCATTTTCTAGTTTTATAAAAATCCTGGATGCAGAAGAGTTTCAGGACTGTTTCTTCAGTGGCTTGATTATGTCCCCAAGAGCCCAAGTCCTGGACACTTTTCAACTCTGCCATTCTTAGCACATTCTTAGCCCTTTCCCAGAGAATAGTTCCCTTGCTGATCACAAGGTGCTGCTGCCTTTCTATAGAGTGCGTGTAGGCATTTCAAAACCCAGGAGAATATAGCAATCCTTGCTTCCCACATCCCTTTGTTTAAGATGAAATAAAAACATCCCAGGAGGATCCTCCACCTTGCAATGTTTTGGCCAGGATGGAGCCAGATGCCATGCCAGTTCACTGAGATAAAGAATGGGATTGTCATGGTCGGCTTCCAATAGACTGAAGCTGTCCTTGAAATAGAGATGGAACCGTTTCCCCTGAAAACAGCTACAGAGGAAGCTGGCTATCAGAACAAAACCCAGGACCCAGACCACAAACAGAAAATGGGAAATTCAAACAAAGATCATTGGAGCTGGTCCCTCCTTCCCTGGAGCATCTTCACTGGGCACAGCCATCCTGAACAGAGTCTCTCCTTTGAGGTCTACACAGATGGCCCCAGTGGGAGATGCTGGAAACAGCAGATCAGTCTCATAGCGCTCCAGTTGGTTCTTCTGTACCCTGGCTGCCTAGAGCCGAGAATATAGCATTTGCTATTTGTGACATGTGCTTAGAAACCCACCAACTGACCCTCTTAACTGCCATCTACGCCTGAACTTCATACACTGAACTCCTAGATGCGCTCAGTATCCTGCCATCTTTACAGTGTGTCTTAACTCCACTGTTTCACCTATTTTTACCTTACCTTATTTTGAGTTTTGATCCTCACAGCAGCTCTGAGAGTCATCTAGAGAAGGCGACAGTTATTGCTATTACAAAGGTGAGGAAAGCATATCGTGGTGAGGTTAATTTCATCCCCCCATGGTCATGGTCAATAGGCTGTGAATGCAGGAAATCAGCCATTGTCCCAGCACTCTGTGTCACTAGGATTTATGATCCCGGATGAGAGTGGCAGTCTCTGAGCATTGTTGCCACGATTGTATAGCATAATCTTTTAGGGCTAGAAAAGCTTTTATAGATTATTTGTCCTATTATTAATAATTGAGAGAGACAAAGGCACTGAGGCAGAGCTGAGCAGATCATGATTATGGTGACAGCCCTGAGCCCAGGGCTCCAGACACTCAGCTCAGCATGCCATGCTCTCTCCTCACATTGCCTTGACTTTGGAGCCCTTTGTTTGTGAATTCATTCCTTTTTAACAGGAGAAAGTAATTAAGTTTATGAGAAGAAACTCTGGTTTTTGAAGCCCTTCAATTTAAAGCCATAGGGAAGAAATAATTAAATTGAATTGAAGTCACAGCGTTTAAAATGCCAATATACAGGAGATCCCTCCCCACCCCCACACATTTTTCCCCCAATGTGTTTATGAACAGAATTAATCATGAACGCTTTCCCTGTAGCAACCCACTGAGTTGGAGCTGGAATGAAACATGTCATGTGGTGAGATTCCACTCAAATATTCAAATAGAGGCCAGCAGACTAAAAATATTCAAACCGCATACAATATTTGTTTTATGATGATCACAAATTTGATCATTCTCTGTGTTCCTGAGGGGCACTCAGCCTGGCTACCCAGTGAGAGCAAACAGCATCTGGAGCAGAGTTAGGAAAATGAGCCAATTCTACACTCGGGGAGTTCGGAGTGTTTGTTAAGAAGTCAGCATCCGCCGGCCAAATTGAGCTTGCTTTCTATTTTAAACCATTTGCCCCTCTTCCTTCTGTATCTGCCATTGCCTTGGAGAATAAGCACATTGCTTTTGGATATCTGACCTTGCGGAGAGGATCTCAGGCCACGGAGCTTATTTTATTTTTTTTCTTGCTAGGTTTAATCCCGAGGAAACCTGCTAGGTTGTTGAGGTGACTGGCCTCTGACATGTCTGCTTTGACTGACATATCCAGGAGCTTCAAAACCTTCCCATAGACCGCAAATGGCCAACCAAGGTTGAAGGTAAAGATAATGGAAACACAGCTCTTTGTAAATTAGCAACCCAGACCCAGAAAGACAGACATGCAATGTGCTCACTTTCAAGCAGATATTAGCTGTAAAGGAAAGGATAATTGAGCAGGCTTTGTTTGGGGCCACCAATCAGCTCCGAAATCATGGCACGGAGACTTGTTATTAGTTATGAGTGCTCAGCCTCACCTTATGCTTGCCCCACTAGCTCTTAGAACTTCATTTAACCTGTTTCTCTTCATCTACTTTTTGCCTTATGGACTTTTACTTTTCTTTCATTCTGTATGTCCTACTCAGTGTCTGTCTGTCTGTCCTGTGGCTGCCTGGCTGGCCTCAGACATCTCCCTCTCTTTATCCCTTGTTCTTCTCTCCTTGTTCTCTCCACTCAAACCTAGATTCCTCCTCCTATTTAATATCTCTCTCTCTCTCTCTTTCTCTCTCTCTCTCTCTCTCTCTCTCTCTCTCTCTCTCTCTCTCTACCAGCCAGCCCTGTCTATCCCTCTACTGCCTAGCTATTGGCCATTCGGCTTTTTATTAGATCAATCAGGTGCCTTAGACAGGCAAGACAACACCTCTTTGCATCACTAAACAATGCAGTATACACAAATGTAGCACATAATTACATAATTAAACAAATGCAGCATAAACAAATGTAACACGCCTTTACATAGTTAAGTCCAAGGGTGGACTGGGGGTTGGTAGGGATGGGAACAGGACAGAACAGGTGTGTGAAGAGAGGGTGCTGGGAGAGATGACTGGAATTGTTAGACATTTCAAAGTTGAGGTAGAAACTTAGTGTAGTGGAAATTTTCTGGACTCTATAAGGGTGACCTAGCAAAGCTTGAGGAACCCCATGGAAGGGGGTAGAGAAGGATTGTACGAGCCAGAGGGGTCAAGGATACCACAAGAACATGGCCCACAGAATCAACTAACCAAGGCTCATAGGGGCTCACGGTGACAATCAGGGAGCCTGTATGGATCTGAGCTAGGTCTTCTGCATATATGTTATGTTTGTATAGCTTGGTGTTTTTGTAGGTCTCCTAACAGCGGGATTGGAAGCTGTCTCTGCCTTTTCCCCTGCTTTTGGGGCTCTTTTCCTCTATTGGAGGTTGCCTTGTCCAGCTTTGATATGAGGGTTTGCATCTAGTCTGGTTGTAACTTGTTAGGCCGTGTTTGGTTGATATTCCTGAGAGGCCTACCCTTTTCTGAAGGGAAACAGGAGGAGTGGATCTGGGAGAGAGGGGAAGTGAGGGGGCGACTGGGAGGAGAGGAGGGAGGGGAAACTGCAGTCGGATGGAATATATGAGAAAAGAATAAATACATAGATGAAAATTTAAAAAGTAGGCCACCAGTTATTTCAACAGTTGTGGAAGTAGGTGGTGTTGCTTCCATTGTACAAATAGGAAGCTGGTGGCTTATAGAAGCCAAGTAGTTTGTACAAAGTCCGATGACCAAATATAAGACAGAACCAGGTTTAAGTTCTAAGGCCTCAACTAATATCTTCACCTCCTTTATCAAAGTATCATAATTTGTCCTTTGCTGGATGGTAACTGTTTCCCCAGAGGGCGATGTGGGAGGTGATGTATGCTGTGAATATGTTTTGTTGCCATTGGTTAATGAAGAAGCTGCTTTCTGCCAAATGTCTTAACAGAGTAAAGCCAGGTGGGAAATCCAAACAGAGAGGAGGCAGAGTCAGGGAGACGTTACGTAGCTACCGGAGGACACAAAAGCCTGCCCTGGAACCTTGCCAGTAAACCACGAGCCTCGTGGTAAAACATAAAATAATAGAAATGGGTTAATTTAATATGTAACAGCTATCTAGAAATGCATTTAAGCTATTGCCCAAACAGTATTGCAATAAATATAATTTCTATGTGATTATTTCGGGTCTGGGCAGCTGGAAACCAATGAGCCGCCTCCGTCCACATGATGGTATATCATAAGCACTGGTCTCTATAAGTATCAGCTGTAATGATCCCATGAGCTAGACATGCCATAATGTGAACAGCCATTTCTATTTCTTGAAAATATGGCTGAATTTATCATGATTTAGGTGCATACAAGCGGAACCAAGTCCTAATTACCACCTGTGTAACTTTCTTTGAGCCACCTAGTCTGCTTATGCCTCTGTTTGTCATCCATCAGAGAGGAATTATTGTAGCGTCTGCCCTTTGTATGTCACCAGAAGACCACAAACACTGGCTGAAATCACGGGAATGAACAGACTTTGGACTGTGTAACAGTGTATGTAGCACTTGGTCACTCTTGTGCACAGCGCCATTTAACTTTCCTCCTAGTACTTACCGTTATCTAAACTTACATGGCTTTAATTATTTCTTCCTGCTCCCGAACTATGAATGCTGTAACCTCTGAACTGTTCACATCTTGCCACCCTGTAGCCTGGTGCTTAGAGGGCTCAAGAAATACTTGTTCATAATTTGAGATACTGATATGGGTCTTAATTAAGGAATAAAGGGGAGTGGTTTGGTAGCAATGTTCCATTCACCCAGGCTGTTGCAAAAGTCATGCAGTTTTTACATATCTGGGAAGCACAGTGAAGGAGCTCTCTGTGGCGCTCCCATTCATGCTACACAAGCTCGTGCCATTCTGAATACAAACTGTGCTTCTGGATGAGACAACAGTACCTGGGGAAGGAAGAACCAACTGATAGAAGGTTTTGAGATTTTGAGCCTAGAATCATTATCTGTCACCACAGCATGTAAAGACCACTGGGTGAGATATATTCAAGTCTAATACAGAGCAAAGCTGAGATATATTTAAGTCCCGTGGGGAACAAGGACTGAAATTGTTCTGAATTTAAGTTGTGACTATTGAGTAACTCCATGACTGACCAGGAACTTCTGAGGGACATATTTTACAAGGGTGCATTTATGGTACAGAAACTATAGTTTAATAAATACTTTTAAGAACTAAAGGACCTATACACACATGGCTGGATATTAAACCATCTTTCAGGGTAGTACATCCATTATTAACAAAGAGAAGAAAGTCTTTGTTAGGCTATGTGGGAAATCAGATAGGTCCTGTAGTATTAAAAGGGAAATACATTGAAGAAACTAAATAGGAACGAGACATAGCTCAGCAGTAGAACACGTAGTCCCTTGATTCCCAGCATCACATAAAAAAGAAACATCTGTGAAAAGGGAAAAAAGAACAGACCCTAAACTTAAATATGGAAATCTTTTGAAAATTATATTTCAAACTCCTTTTTCTGAAGCAGTCTCACAGCTTACTCAAGATCACACAGTGAACTAGGGGCAGATCTGGAGGAAGACTCAGAATCCTGGCAGCCCACGTGTTTTCAGTTCTCTGCCATAGGCGCAAAGGCACAGCAGTGCGATGTGAAACATTTGTTTCTGGATTCAAAAGAGAATGTAAGTTCCAGAAACTATGGCTCTTTACTGGATACCAATTCTGACAACATTTGTTTTCACTTCTAGAATAGATTTTAAAATACATGGTGTACAAGTCTTGGGAAAAAAGAACTGCTTCATATATTCAGCATCAATTACTGTGAATGAACTTCACAAAACTGGTCTTTTTGATTACTGAAAAATATACCATATATTGAATAAAAACTTTCATTCAAAAATTAACTAATTAATTAAAAAGTGAAAATGCTCCAGTAGGCTTAGAGATGGCATAAATGTGATGTTTCTTGATTTAGCTGAAGCATTTGAAAGAGAGTTATATACCAATTGTGAACAACATAGAGAAATGTGACTTAAGGTTTATAATGTACATTGTTTGTTGATCAGCTACATCCAGACAGAATGTCACTACAAGAAGATAGAGCATGCGTTGGTGTTGAGAGTGGCTCTAAATAAACAACAGAAAGAGCAGTTGGAAAGATCATTTACACAGACGACACTAGAAGAAACCATATGTAATGGCTGCTTTGCGAAGATGGGTTATACTTCATCAATGGGTTGATGAGGTAGAGAGTAGAATAGTCATAAAGGAAGACTGAGGTGCTAGGGCAGTAGCTCAGCCAGTATAAAGTGCTTGCCAAACAAACATGGACATTTGAGCTTGATCCCCAGCACTCACATAAAATCTGGGTGTGATTCATACCTATAATCTCAGTCCTGGGTAGGAATATCCTTGGGATTTGCTGGCTAGACCATGGAGCCATGCCAGTGAGCTTCATCAGAAGACTCAGTGTCTAAAATAAGGTGGAGATTTGCTGAACTGGTGAACATATCTGATATCAACCTCTAACTTCACACACACACACACACACACACACACACACACACACACACACACACACACACCTGAGAGAAATCAAAGAAAGTCAAAGAAATATTAATATGGCCAATATCCCTCCATAATCCTGGTCTATTCCAAGTACTCAAATTTCTCTCTATCTAGAGGCAGAGGTGGATGCTGTTGCTTTAGGCCTTTCCTCCAGCTTTTGTTTATTGTTTCTTTCCAGTCTGGGTCCTCAGGCCATGGAATAAGTCTTCCCACATTTAGAGCAGGTCCTCTTCGGCTTCAGTTACTCTAATCTAGAAAAACTTTCACAGACAAGCCCAGAGGTTGTTTCCATGGCAAGACTGACACACTACGAGAAAGGAAACTATGAAGTTTTAACCCACCAGCTCATGGAAGCCAAAAGGAAACTTTCTTCCTTAGACAGCAGTGTAGGGGTAGAGAGTAGTCACCCCCGAGATTCCTCAGAATCCCCTGATTCATGCTTAGCTGTGCTCAAAGCCTGTAATTTCCTCCCTTGTGCAAAAGTCTCCAACAAAGAAGATGGACATAGAGCAATGTGTGCACACCAGCCCTGATTAGAGATGACATCAACTGTTGAACAACCTAGCTTATATTCAGCTCCCATTGGAGAAATGGCCATCTTTGGAGATATACTCGCCATACAGAATTACAAACTCCACTCTAACATGAGCTACTAAAATGAGGGAGGAAAATAGCACAGCAAAAGAAGTAAGTTTGGGAAAATACAGAAAGAACTTTTCAAAATGAAACAGTAACACCTCTCGCTACTAGAATTTACCTCGGGAGGAAGGAAGTGTCAAGAGATGAGTAGTTTGAGGCTTGATGATAATAGTTTATTATCTAAGGAAAGCCTGAAACTAACACAATAATTACCAAGTCTGGAGAGGTGTTTGAATGAGGCATTGCTATTGTTAAGATCATGGCTTACGAAGAAACTGTTGGCAATCTTGAGACAGGTAGAATGAAGAAGCCCAATTCAAAGCTATACTATTTGGGTCTCAGTGAATTCAAATGAGAGGAACAACAAATAAAACTAGTAGTAGCAAAAAAGACAAGAGAAGCAATTTATTGATTCAACTGAAAAATTCTGGCTAGGTTATGCCAGAAAAGTCAGAGGTTTTCTTAGCCTATTCATATTATTTGATCTGAAACATGTCTCTATCAGGTTTGTTTTACATGTTGGATCCTTCTGGATATAATCCACAAAGTCCTAAGACCAGTAGAAAAATGAGAGCTTCTCTTTATAGACTATTTTTAAACTATCCCAAATCATATCTAGCCAGTCCAGGTAAACTCCATGAAGAAACGTCATGATGATGTAAGAAGAGGGGTAACTGCTGGGGGAGGGGCTGCACACAAGGGAGTGGCTTGTCAGTAAGAGTTCAACCCAAATTAATAGGAGCTGCAACTTGTGAGAGGTGAAATCTTTAGCTTCCAGTTTTCAGTAAACCAAAAGTAGAGATCCGCCTAATGGAACACTCTTACCTGCTTCTCGAAGTTCCTTTCTGTGTATCGAACCCATGGTTTCATTTAGGAAATAATGTTGTCTTTGTCTGTCTTCCAGACATAGGAGACACATTAGCCACTCCTGGGGGTTTAAGATGTGTTTATCCCCTTCAACTGTTCTATGTAACTTCCGTGTTGGGATTTATGTGTATACATCAAGGTAACTCTTATCTGTGTTGCCACCTCCCCAGTCCTGCCCATGAGGCGTGGCTGTGCCCCAGGCCTGTGAACCATCACACCAGGCCTTATTGACGTTTCTGTGAGCTCGTGACACTATCTTTCCCTTCAAGTTCACTGTCTGAACCTATAATAGGTACACAAAGAATATTTTTTCTCTCCCATTGTTCTACATGACTCCTACAATACCTCCCTTAATCTTATTTTCTAATAATTGTATTTAATTAGTTATCCACATTTACAGTTGGATACTAGTCTTTGTGTTCTGAAATCCTCCTCTCCCGTTTCAGCAGTGACCTGATGTCACCTGGGTTTATCTGCCTCTCCAATCCTTTGCTCCTCCGCAGCAGTGCCGTTTCCAGGCTTCTTTTGATTCTGTCTTGCTGCCTGCAGTCTCCTCTCTGACCCTCCACAGTTCTGTAACAACGTCAGCCTCAAGCCTGAATTTCTGGTCCCTTTCTAAATCTTAGATCTACTGTTCTACTGGCTCACCTGGCCCACACTTCACAGTCAGGGCCCAGCTGAATTCGTCGTAGGTTTCCAGTTCATTGAATAACTCTTTATGTGTCTGTCATATCTGACTTTATCTTTATTAACATATATGTTATTCCCAAGGCCAAGTGTCTTTAAATCGCTTCCATCCCTCTTTCCCTGTAGTTTCCACACAGTCACTCACCAAGTTGCGCCTGGCCCCAGGCTGTGACCTGCTTTACGGCTTTCCCTGCAGCTGTAGACTGGGTTCTGCACAGCAGCAATTAGATGAGGGAAGGGGCAGGGGTCAGGCCAAAAGAGCTTTGACCTTAGAGCCCTGAACAAGAAAACATAGTAGGAGCTATAAAGTGCAGTGTGTTTTGCAAACTCCTGACCTATGACTGGCTTGTCCTTGATTTGTAGGATTTTCAAGAAGATAGTAAGAAGTGGCCAAGACAAGAGACAGATACTGTGGGTGGTGTTAGGCTTCCAGAGAAAGAGGAATAACAAAAGACGGAGACCTCTAAAAGCCATACTTCCAGGTTAGATGGGAGAGCAGAAATAGTTTCCATATCTGCACTGTCCTAAGCAAGGCAGTAAACCCTTCCAGTGTTGGAAGTCATATGTAACCACTGTTGGGCGGAAGGTATTTTGTGTTTATTAAACTTGTCAGAGAAGTCTGTGATGAGGATCCCTCTGCTCTTCCAGATCTTTCCTAAACGTGCTGGAGGGACGAGTGGAAGGAGTGCTCCCCAATGCTCCTGGTGTCCTCCCACGCCATTATGAGTTCATGGCTCGTGTCCTCCACAGGAGTGCCAGTCCACTACAGAACTGTCTCCTTATATAGAAGGAAGGGCTAGGCATGCCTGGCCTCACTCCATAAATGTAGGTTCACGGAATAAGTGTGGTCTCTGTCTTCATCTCACATGGGAATTTCCTAGTGGGTCTAGCTTGCTAGTTGACTCTTTTCAGTTATCAGTGTGCTTGGGTGAGGGCTGTAGAACGAAACCTAACTTAGACCCTTGCTTCACACAGGATCCTTTGTTGCTCCATGCTCTTCAGTGACAGGGCCCGGTTAAGAAACATGCTAAGTCCAAAATCCCAGTCCCAGGAAGCATGATCTTGCCCCATCCCAGGAGACAGCCTCTCTGAGAATAAAAGGGAAAGTCATTTCATTTTTGCTGATTTACTGGGTCTTCTAAGGGTTCAAGGAATGAAAGAAGATAGGGAGAGTCACAGTTTCCGATTTAAACTTGACTGTTGCTGGGGAAAACGGAATTGTGCTTTCTGAATGTCTTAGAAAATGTTACAGATCTCATAAATACTGACCATATCCCTAGCCAGTGAGAATCCTTTTTATCTCCTGCTTCCCCAGCCCTTGATAACCAAGAAACAAAGCATCTAAAGAAGTTTTGAACCTGCCTTATGAATGAAACAACAATCATTGTCTCTGATAATTATTCGGCAATCAGGGCATTTTTGTAAGAAGGAAGGAGGAGTGAAGGAAGGGGGAAGCCAGGAAGGGAGGGGAGGGGAGACGCATTATGGTGACAGTTAGGTTCAAGGCCTCATACCGCCATCCTCCTCAGACTGTGTGTTATTCTGTGTCAGTTTTGGAGACAATGTCTATTGATGCAGGTAGGAGCTAAATCCAATGCAATGTGCTCTCTAACCCCATAGATTGATTCAGTGTTTCTACCACCATAAGTGGCCCGGTGACAGAGTGTGGGCTTTAATGTCAGATGAAGCTGGGCCCACATCTCACTTTGGACAGCTGCTGATGTCTTCATCCTTGCTGTTCAAGTAGGAAAGCAGAAGATTTTGATCTTAAATCCTGAGGTTGAGCCCCTTAAGATAGGAGAGATTATCAGTTCTACCATGTGCTGCTAGTTTCGTGGCCTAGTCCTGTGTCTTAGTCTCAGTGGGTGACTAAGTACTGTTACTAGTCTTGATGAGCTTGTGTAGTAAGTGGAAGAAATAACGCAGAACGTGGTTATTCACGGAACACTAGCGTTTTGTGCTCACCCACCGGCCCAGGTTCTCTCTAGATTGGCGGAAACAGATTACCTAGTTTTTGTTGGCTGGAGTGATTATCCTTCCTGTACCACTGCCTAAAGCACACATTTGCTGCATGCTCCTTCATCCCTGTCCACTCGGGGCTCTGGACAGCGGGGGAATGAGAAGAGACAGGCTGCTGACAGTTCCACCACGCCATCGGAAACCCAAGCACAATGTGAGGACTTCTTGGCTGTGTCGGGGTCATGAGCCCAGCCCCCTTCATGGAGTCAGTACATAAAGCAAAGCAAAGTCAAGGCAAACCCAATTTCTTCCCTCACAGTTCCAAAAAGGCAAACACAGTAAAGAAAACGCCCCCATCCTGGAGTCTTAAACTAAGTAATCTTATCTGAAAAGCGTGGCAGAATGCAAAGTCCTAGAACTGGAAGACAATAATAGAAGAGTGAGAGGTGTGTTCGTGTTGAGGGGGTCAGGGTTTCTTTGGACGAGGGACCCAGAGCATCCAAATCCCACGGTTGACCACTCATTTCCTTGTCGACTCCGAAAGGACACAGTCTCAGCTCTGGCCCCTCAGGCAGAGCTAGTATATACCAACCTGAGGAGTAAAAAGTAGAGAGGAGCAGGCAACGTTAGAGGGAGAGAAGTGGTCTACCTCAGAGCTATCTCCACGTAGCAATAAAGAGAGAAGAAACAGAAAAACTCCATGGCATCCAGCCTTGAAAACTCGCAAATGTTGGCTCGCAGATATCATTTCTTTCAGGCGCTGTCCCTCATCCTTAGTGATGGGGTAGAAGAAGATACTCTGCAGAGCCTTAAGGAAGGCTAGTGAAAGAGACCACATTCTGAGAATTTCTTAAGTCCATTGGAGCTCACTATGGTAAAGGAAAAAGGACATTGGAGGGAGGCAAGCTCAGCCTTGCTTCCCCTGGTTTCTAACTGTCCTAATAAAACTCCATTAGCTTCCCTAAGCTGGAAGTTTCTCATCTAAATATAAACCATTCTTCTTACAGAGAGTTATGAAAATGAAAAGAGGTGACATTGCTGAAGCCCTGAGCAGAGAGCCTGGCATCGTGCGAGCATTAAATCAGTGGTAGCTGTTCTTATTACAAAATCCAGGGGTCACGTCTGCAGTGTCCCTAACAAGTTATTATCTCATTTCTCTCTGGTTGTCTCTGGGGACAATGGGCTCAATATCTCACAAGAAAACTTATTATATTAGTAGGTAGCTGTAGACAATTACTTTTTGTGTCGGACATGGACACTTTTAATTCCTCCCTCTTCCCCTGGAGCAAGATAAAATAAGCACTCTCGCCCTTCTACATGACGGACCTGAAGGTAGTTAGTGTGTTCCGCTGAGTTCAATCTTAGCTAGAGTCAACATCCCATTGTTCTTAGCCATTATTTCTAGGATCATTTCTGAGCTCCTCACCACCCAGATTGCTGTCTCTCATCCTTAGGGGACCATGTCAAAATCTCTGAATATAGGCTGTGATTGCCTTGTCACATAGAGGTGACTCTCTCTGGCATTTTACAATGGCTATTTCTATACAAACACTGAGTAGTTAAAGGAAAAAAAATCATGCTCTTCAGGATAAGACTATTTGCCAGTAAAAATTACCTAACCTTTCTAATTTATCTCTCTAGTAAATGTGTATGCAGTATTTGCATGGTATCTGGCTCTAATTCAGAGCTGGACTGACGCTAGGGATCTCCCTTTCCAGAGGACATGTCACAGTGCCAACTGCTGAGAACAAAGATAATGTCAGCTGATTGAGGGCAGGGCTCTACTCGACTCATTTGGTATACTCCAATATTCATAGATCTATATGATGTACATATATGCATATTATATTAAATATGCATAAATATTTTATGTATGTATGTTATGCCAATTAGTCTGCCTCCCCAAAAGCATAGACTACCCAAAACCCTAGTGTTGAGCAGGGGAAACTCCCATGCATGTTGTTGATCAGGGAGACCAAGAAGCAATCCTAATCTCATACCACACCTTGCTCCCGCAGCAGCCAGAGTCCAGTGTTTTAAAGGGTAAGTCAGACCATGTCATTTCCTTTCTGAAAAATCTACAGTGGCTAAGGTTTCTAGGGACCGTTGTTAAGTAAAGGCAGAAGGAACAGCACGGCCCCTATTCACGCAATGGAAAACAATGTTTTAAATTATGACATAACAGGTAATACATAGGTGCATATGGGAGAAAGAAAGTAGACTAGATCTAGCTAGCAAGATGAAATTGTTTTTTAAAATACTCAATGCCTTTCCAATGCATGTTGAATAAAGCCAAGTAAGTATGCTAGTCTGTGGACACCAAATGTCCTCTTCGCCCCTCGGGCGTTTCTTATTCTCCCTTCACTTCACAAAGTTCTGGCTTTGGGGCATTTACATTCTCAAACAGAACCCAGTTTTTCTTTATATAGAGCCTTTGCAACATCTGTCCTTCTGTGGGGAAACCATCTCTTCCTGCACAGTACCAAACTACTTATTTATCTCTCTGATCTCAGCACACAGGTGATCCCTTAATTGCCATCTTATCATTATATGACCTGATTCAAAATTTTCACTCTAGTGCTTTTCATTCTTAAACATTTACTATGATTTTTTTTTATCCTTCCTATTGTGTTTTGAATATGAACCGTCTCCGTGCCTCATGTGAATAAACACTTGGTCCCTTGCCCACGGCCCTGATTTGGAAAACTATGATGGATCCTTCAGGTTGTGAGGCCTTTATGAAACAAAGTGCTTTATTGTAGGTGGGCCTTGAGGCCTTAGTATGACTCTATTTCCTGTCTGCCTTCTGCTTCTTGATTGCTGACACCAAACATCATGTTCCTGCCACCATGCCACTCCTGTGTTGTGAGTTTTCCTGGAGACATTAGCAAATGTCTGTTAACCCCAGGTAGAGCACCAGTAAAAGATGAGAAAAAAAATTCACATGGGTGTAACTTAGAAAAGCAACGATTTCATTGGGATTGCTACGGGAGCATAGGCATTCTACATCTACACAGACGGAAGATCCCCGGCATTCAGTGGTCTCGCTTCAGGATGGTGTAACAACAGAAACCATACCTTGCATGTATTTATTTTTGTTACACAAGGCTTTGCTTTGTAGCCGGCCTCAGTCTTCAGAATAGAGGCAAGCGCACCATCATGATGGCCACTGAATTTTGACTGTTTCTTTCCCGTATTGGCGATAAGCCCTGTGTTACTAATTTCAAATGCTGAGCAGTGCCAAGGCACCAAAGATCCCAATTAACCCCAAAGGATTAAGAAAGGAGGCATTATAGAGTACCTTGTTGCTAATCCCTGGCATTTGGCAGGTTAGGGGCATTTTACGCAGTGCGCACTAGGACATGTTCCACCCCAGTTTAGGCTGAAGGGAGTCTTTACTCCACGCCACCTGCTTGCTCATTTGCCCTCCAGATGTTCCTTGTGCTTCTAAGTGGAACAACCTCCACAGCACTGTCAACAATCAGAACTTCTCCAATGCCACACTGTCCTAAACTCGAAACTCTCGCAGGAGAGAAGCATAGATTTTTCTTATCCCATCGATAAGCAATAATCAGCCATTATAATTGCAATATTCATCTCGAACTAGTAGCTATATAACTCACCTTCTATATGGGGGAAACTGAAAAATTACAAGATGCAAAGATTCAACTATTTTAAAATGCAGATCTCTCTCCCTTACTATTGAAAAACAGAAGTCTGGTTTTAGAATACTAAAAAAAAGAGAGTTTATTTTAAGAGTTGGAAACTTCCTGTTGTTGCTCTGAATAGTCATTCGACGTGAGGAATGTGGTTCTTCAAGGAGGGCATCTTACCTTAAAAGCTTGCCGTTTCTGTTACAGGTGCAATGTGCAAACTAAGGAAAAGAGCGTTGAATTCCAGATGCTTTCTTATGTTAATACAAGTCTCCAACCCACTGACGATGACTTACTGCTGTATTATCGATTACAATCTATAACATCAATATTATTGATAACGTATAACATTATCAAGTGGGAATATTGAATGAAATGGAGGATCTCATTCTGTTTAATCACCCTACCTGTCCACACCAGACCTCCCTGTGCCCATCTTCACAGCTCATGTTGGCTAACTCTCCTCCCTGACTCTATCCTCTAACCAGACAACTCCTTGTTGATTATCCCAAATGCACCCTCTTCTCCCTTCTTTGTAGGGGTTAACATATTGCAGTACCCTTCTGTCTCAATACCAGACTCTTCTGCACTCACCCCAGTACTATCTACACTTTATGCAGGAATCATCCTAGATGGAGTATCCACAGGGCAGAATCTGCTGACACTTCTTTTGTTATGCGGATAGTATCCTTCCTTCTCCTGTCTTACTCCTCTATAAATTGTCACTTAATATTAGGCTATAAGCATCATGAGGGCAGGGACAGTGTAGTGCAGGTACACAGTACACCCCCAATAAATACTTGCATAAGCAAAAAAAGAATTAGATACATCAGCCACGCGGTGATTGCACATCTTTAATCCCACCACTCGGGAGGCAGAGACAGGCAGATTTCTGTGAGTTTGAGGTCAGCCTGATCTACAGAGCAAGTTCCAGGATATGCTCCAAAAGCTACAGAGAAACCCTATCAAAGAATAAGAATAAGAATAAGAAGAAGAAGAAGAAGAAGAAGAAGAAGAAGAGGAAGAATTACATAACATCAATTCTATTAATCTGAAGGCACTTCTATTAATCTGAAGCCCTTCTATTGGAACCCATATTTCCTTTTCATTCCCTGACTGAGGTCAAACTTAATTTTTTTAATGGAAACAATTACTTTCTAATAACAAATGGAAGCAATATAATTTACTACTAATATAATTTGGTATAAGTATGAACCGGTGTGTGTGCAGCAGGCTGAAAGTTGGGCCAGTGCATTCTATAATTTATTAGGTGATAAGTAGACCTCTTCCACATTTGAGAGGATTGGTACAAGATAGACTTGGAATAGAAACCTACAGCTGAATGTCAGGGGAGAGATTGTTGGTAAAGAAATTCTGACCCTGCTTATAAAAGTCTAACTACACCTGTTTGACCAGAGATCCTTCTAGGGGCAGCCAGAAGAATGGGATAATTGAGAACATGGGCTTAGATCTGAGTTAACTCTTGGTTCTTCCACTGTGGTCACTGGTGAGTCCTTCCTAGTGTGCCTGTCAGGCTAAAAAGCTTGAGACGACATCTCATTGTTCCCTTTCAGCAAGGCTCCCTATTATAATTAGGCTGTGCCAGTTGGCTGTATGCTGATGAGATTGGAATGTGGAGATGAGTTTGATGAGGAAAAGAAGGCAGCACCTAAGACGCTGTTTGCTGACGTGTGTCTGGTGCCTAGCCCTGGCTCCAGGAGCACGTTCATGTGAGGCATTCTCAGATGCTCCAGAAGTTTGAGCAGTGGCTTCTTGATTCCTGCAGGACGTCTTGGAGAAGATCTGAAGCCCCCAGTACTCACAGCATCTTCTTCTTCGTTGTTATAGTATTACTAGTTCCATGCTCAGAGTGTTAGTTGTGGGGTGTTTTCCTGGGAGGTTTAATCTGTAGCCTGATTCTGTTCACCCTTCCCATCACTTCAGAAGCATTTCATTCCCTATATTAAATTTATTCTCACTTAAAGATGTTTCTGTTACTCATAAGTAAAGCTAAACTGAACACCCATTGTACAACTGTTGTGAAAATGAAATTAGATAATTTGAGTGACGTTCATGTCCTAGAGCCCAGCGAGTCAGAAGCACTTAGCAAACCACAGTGTTTGGGGTTCTTTTCTCTTTGAACATCTATGTGTGTTTTCTATAAAACACTCAAAGTTGTAGCTTTGCTGAGAAGGAAGCTTACCGTTTTCTCTAAGCCATCAAATAGGAAAGAAGGCAGAGCCGGAACCCTTTGAGTAAAAGAGGAAGTTAATGGTGCCTGATTTGAATGGTCTCCTCTGGACCTTCAGGTATTAAGCCTGTGGGCTTCTGTATCATGGCAGTGCTGTGCACAAAGTAATCATGACTGAGATAAAACAAAGCGAAAACCAGATCCATCTTTAGGGACAAAACATGTTGCTCCATGTAGAAAAGATACTCCATTTATTCCTCAGTCTAGATCAAGAACACACCTCCTCGGAGCAACAAAGATGGAGTGAGGATTTAAAGTGTTATATATCAGAGAAGCCAGAACAGAGTCAAACAAGGGACATAAGCGGCAGGACAGCAACTTGTCTTACTTTGACTCTGGGTAATTGGCTTTCAAACGTCATTGCTGATCCTGCCTCTGGATGCCTTCACCAATCCCTAGGCATGAAGATGTATCCCTCTTGGCCTTTGGCAGACTTCTCATTTCTGCCTGACTTTGAATACATGGCTTCTATCCTATAAGGTTTGTCTAATAGTGATAAATGATAGTAAAACTCAGAAAACCCAAACTATGCCCATTGGCCCAAGTGCAATGGGATGAAGTAGGGGAGGGGCGCAAGTCAGAGACAGGCTGGCTGAAGTAGTGAAGTTACTGCTGCGGGTACCCATATGTCTGATATGGCAAACCAACTCTCTCTTTAGGTCATGTTTTGCCCCATGTTCCTTGGGATTGAACTCTAGGAAGTTCTGTCTTGTTTGGCATACTTGTAGGCACTGTGCAGGCAAACTTTTAAAGAGTGACCTTAAACTCCAGCCAGAGCCAAATCATTGCGGCAGCATATTATTTGAATATGTTATGAAAATATCATTATACAAAAGCACACCAAAAACAAGAATAAGATTGAAAAAGCAAACAAAAGAGAATACCTTCCACAAAATGACATGACAAAAAATCTTCTGGAGTCTTAAAGAACCCAGAGTGAAAGAAAAAGTGGTTAAAGCCAACCCACCAAACAGCAGAGTTTATGAGACCTAACCATTCTAAAGACTTAACCATTGAAAGGGATAGCAATACATTTCTGGTGGACCTGAGACCCACCAAATGCTCATTTCCCAAATGAGGTGACCTAATTCCAAGTAAAACTCTAATCAGGTGACCATGTGAACAATCAGTCAGTAATATTGGAGGCAAATGCCACAAGGCAGAGGAGTGGCATGGTAAGACCCTGTGTGGAAACTAGATCTTAGATGGTCTGCAGCATCAGGACCAGCAACTACTAGCCAGGAGATCTTCTCTGGAATGGTGAGAGTACTGTGAGCCTGAAAAAACTGAGACGAGGCAGGCGGATACTGTATACCGTGCAGAAACAGCGGTTGAAAAGAAAGAGGGGTTTCCAGAACCAGGGAGAATGCAGAGAAAAGGAACTGTCAAACTGAAAGGCTGAGTTATTTAATTCAAAGTAACAAAAACAAAGTCTCAGGATGATTTCTCTAGGAAAAGTATCCCTGTCTGAGGGCATCTCTTAGAGCCAAGAACAGAAATAGCAATCAGACTCTGTAAGGACAGAGCAACATGAAAGCAGTGCTGAAGACAGAAGAGAAAAGTTGACACGTGAAGCTGATTGAAGCTGAATCTTAGTATTAAAAAAAAAGCTAAAGTAAATATCTGCACTAAGGCTATTAAAGTGTAGCATGACTTACAAGCAGAAGAGCTCTGGAATGATATCGGTGAAGACCAATGGGATGCGAGTGAGCTCTTTCAGAACTCGGGAGGGGGGCCGGGGACAGAAAATCAGACCCTTCAGAATAAAGATGAAAATGAAAGGAGGAACATGGACAAATAGACAATAGAGCAGACAATAAGATGAATTAAAAATGGAGACAGTAAAGAACTTAAGCAAAAAATGAGAATATGCAGAACTAGATGTGAAATATGGACAGGAAAAATTCAATATAATGTCATTAGAATTCTTAAATAATATCCAAAGCAGTGGCATAGGAGGATTTCTATGAACTGCAAGGAGTAACCTAAAATTGGCTTTCCTGAAATGAAAGACGGCTTAAAGTTACATACTGAAAATACACAGCTTGTATTTGAGAAATTGGTCCATGGCTCTGACACTAAGACATATGCTTCCGATGCTATAAGACTCAAAGACAAAAAAAAAAAAAAAAGACTTTTAGTACCAATAAAAACACATCAGATTTATCATACAAATTGGTATGTCCTTAAGAGGTGCCATAAATAATAGTGCTGTGAAACAGAGGAAACAGAGACCCTCATTGGCTCTTCATGGCCAAGTGAGACATAAGATCACCCAATTACAAGAAAAAGAACTGATACCTCACTGTTAAAGAAACTAATTTTACAAAATAACGACTACCAATTAGAGTAAGTATCTATAGCACTTCCAGTCGGGTTTCTAAATATTTAATTTATTTCCTACTCAGAGACAAAATTTGACATGAGAAATAGCTGATTTCAGATGTAGGGTAGGAAATGCCTAAAATGTGCTCATAATATCTAGGCCTTCTAGGAAAATAAAGGGATCTATCAGGAGGTCACACAGCCCACAACTGTTGTCACTGTATTGGTTGTGATGGATACTATGTAGCTTTAGACAACACACAGTGCCGCTGTCTGTAGGCTTGTAACACACTCAGGGGGTCGCCTCCTAAACATAATGATTCTTTGAAGCTGAGTTCTGTGAATTCCAAGAAAAAAGAAATACGGGGAAATGCATCTGGTGCCTCTGTGACCTCCCACTCTTCGTGCTGTTGCAAAATGGATACACTGACCTACTATTAGATAAAAGAGATGGGCTGCATTGTAGGAGAAAGGTTGCGGCACACAGTAAAAGGTAGTCCTTGCAGCTGGAACAAGCCAATTCAGGTATCTCTTACCAAGTGCAATTATAGCCTTTCAATACATTCTTTTATGTTTTTTAGCCTCTGACAAAAATGCCTTTCTCCATCCCAAATATACAAATATACATTAGAATCAAAAGGTAGCGCTGATAACCTTACACAGTTTTCCTTAGCTTTTCTCTACTTATTGACTGCTGGGTGACACTTCTAGATGACCAGTATAGTCTTACTGGGTATGACACTGACGTAACAGAAAATGCCAGCCAATGACTCCAACTTGAATCACTTTATTTTGTAACCCATTTTAATGATAATCAAAAACAAATATTCTGTCAACAGACCCAACACCACAAAGCAAATCACAAGCATACATGTGCAGTACGTTGAACGGTGGTTCCCCAAAACACAAGCCTGTAATCTAATGACCAGTCGATATGGATGTAACGTTATTTGTAAAAGGGGGTCTTTGAAGATGTAATAAATTTACATCTTGAGATATATGACACCGCATTGTACTGTGGATCCTGAAACAAATGGCGAATGTCCATGGGATGAGGAAATAAGGATGCAGAGAAGACAATGTGAAGATGAAGACAGCGCTTCTGTGATGTGTCCACCAGCCCATGTGTGCTGCCAGCCACCAGGAGCTAGAGAAGGCAAGGAATCTTCTCCCGGCCCTAGAGGCAGTGCATGAGGGCTATTGTATTGACCCAGAAACTGTGAGAGAATATATTCCTATTGAAGACACACACACACACACACACACACACACACACACAGAGAGAGAGAGAGAGAGAGAGAGAGGTGTTCTAACACAGAATGAAAGGTGCCCTTGACTATGATAGAATTATAGTAGAGGTGGAAATTAATAGTGTGATATAATGATGTAGTATATGTGCATATACTTTAATATTTTTATTTGTGGATTTTTACATAAAACGTATTTAATATAATTATGTTTTTGACCACTAAACATGTTAAAGTGGGAGGGGAAAAGAATCAAACATTTGTCCTGTCCTTCTGGTGTGAACTGTAAATCCAGATAACCAACTAGCCACTGAAAGGAAGAAATCTTTACTTAAAAATTTGGCTAGTAGAGGATCCCCCAACTCAGCCTGCTCTGGGTCTGAGGCTCTGGGGACACAGTGGTGAGTGCAAGGCTGCAGGGGATGTCCCCTGCTAGGTCCTTGGGCAGCAGAGGAGAGGGTGCCTGAACTGGCCTTGTCCCATAGTCACACTGATGAATATCTCGAATATCACCATAGAAACTTCATCCGGTGATGGATGAAGATAGAGACAGAGACCCACATCAGAGCACTGGACTGAGCTCCCAAGGTCCAGTTGAAGAGCAGAAGGAGGGAGAAGATGAGCAAGGAAGTCAGGACCACAAGGGGTTGGTCCACCCACTGAGACAGTGTACCTGATCTAATGGGAGCTCACCAAATCCAGCTGGACTGGGACTGAACGAGCATGTGATCAAACCAGACTCTCTAAATATGGCTGCTAATGGGGACAGACTGAGAAGCCATCGATAATGGCACTGGGACCTGCCTATTCTGCATGTATTGGCTTTTGGGGACCCTAGTTTACTTGAATGCACACCTTCCTAGGCCATGATGGAGGGGGGAAGGGCCTTGGACTTAAGGACGGAGGGGGAGAGAGGAGGGTTAGTGGGGGAGCGGGAGGGGAATGGGAGAAGGGGAGGAAGGGTCAATTTTTGAATGGAAAAATAAAAAATAAATTGGCTAGTAAATGTAGACGAAACCATGAAATTAAAATGTTCCTAATTTATAAACTGCATGAAATAATGGATATTAGAACCAGCTGTCAATCGATGTTATGACATAGTGGATATAAAATAAATGGAGAATTTAATAATGGAGGCAGGAAGTGACCCCATGTGATCCCTTTGGTAAGTCCAGTTGGAAGTTCACAGGGCTGCCTTTCAATTATCGTGTCTGCAAGGCGAGACTCTAAAGTTAGTCAAGCCCCATGACCTGTCGGTTCCATGGTGAAAAATCACATGGGGAAGCAACAAGCCAGGTCCTGTCAACGAAAAACCTTGTTTCTCCAGCCAATCAGCAGTGCTTGCCTAGATGGAAGAGAAGGCAGAGGCTGGGGACACAGACTTGTAGTCTCAGCTGCCTGGGAAGCCAAGGCAGGAGAATCACAACTTTGAGGCCATCCTTAGTAATGTAGTAACGTAGACAGAGTCTGAAAATAAAGAAGTTTCATTAAGGGTAAGCTTATAGTTGATGGCAGGATGCTTGCCTGGCATGTGAAAGTGATGAGGAAATAAATAGGCAAAATAATATGATAACGGCAGTAGGTGAAAGAAGGGTCTCTGTGGAATTTAGTCTCCATTCGTTCCTTCCTCTCTGAGATGCAGGAAGGCCCTTTCCGTGTTTCCACTGGGCTCATTGCTTCCTCAATGGTGTTGGTTACCCATAGTCTACCAAAAGGTTACATCTTTAGAATTAGCCAGTTTGTTGCAATCTCTTTGATTGCCCCTATTAAATACATGAACTATTTCCTGCCAGGACCCTGCTTGTACAGACTAGTATTCAAAGAGAGTTGGCAGTGACTTGGTGGCTCTGTTGAAATTATCTCCAGATAACTTTGGACCCTGAGACCAGTCTGGGCTACATAGCAGGTTCAAGTCCAGCCTGCCCTACAAAGAGAGATCCTGGCTCAAAATGAAACAACAAAACCAAATGTCTCCAGATAGAGCTACCCACTGAAATAGATGACATTGTGGTGTGATGGCTGGAATTAGCAGATACTTTTAGGAATCATTGTACTATTCTTTATAGTTTTATGTATATTTGGGGGGGGAAATCACACTATGAAAACAGTTGTGCTGTGACCCTATGTTAGCTGTTTAATTAGATAAGGGGAAGAAAATTGAAGTAATGTATTTGAAGAGTCAGCACATAGAACTGTATTAAGAAGCATGAATTTAGGTGATGGATCCCTGCTCTAAACTCACTTCATATGCCAAACAATGAGAAAGCTTTCTAACTACTTCTCCCTCTAAATTTCCTAACTAGTAAAATACTAACAATATTCATAACATGAAAATGCTATTGAAATAATTAAGTGAAAGAATGTTTTTAATCTGCCTAGTACCTAGCAGATGCTTAATAAATTATAGATGACACTGGTTTTCAACATTAATTGTATTGCTTCAGTGCTCCAAAAAATAAATGGAGCTGCATCTGGGGCAATGAGATGGAAAGAGAAGAAGGAGGTAATAAGAATATTTTAATAAATGTGTCCTCTCATAGAGATTGGTTTTGTTGTGATATTTCTTTGTCAGTAGGGACCCACAATTTTTTTACAGGCTAATTAAACTATATCAGTTGAGATAAAAAGCACAGTCAATGCTATTTAAATAGCATGTAGTAATTAGGAAACTAGTTTAATGGAGGAAGCCTCAGAGGGGAAGTCCTCCCCAACCCCCATATTTGACAGAGCGAATGTTTTATAGCATCTTGATAGGAGTGTGCCAGTGGTTCAGGCCTTGCTAATTGGGATGGTTTTCGTTCTAATCGTGGGGAAAATTCTTACAAACATTATAATGAGACCACAAAGAAGCACAGATGTTTTGCAGTTTGACTCTCTGCAGGGCCCTCTGAAGGGTGGGGAGAGAAGATGGAGTGATGTGTTCCGGCACACATTTGTGTGAGCATTCAGCTAGAAGTTCTTGATGAATTATTAACTGATCAACACAATGCTGCATGAAACGGCAATAAAGCAAATGATGTTTCTGCCGACACAAGTGAATATGAAGATGTGCTTATCAGCCTTGTCTACATGTGAACAAGAATGACAAACTGAAATGATTCTGTTAGTAACTTCATATCCCCCAAACCTCACTAACCCATCTATTCACTTAACTGAGAAGAATCACCGGAGGCTTTGAAATGTCTAACTCGTTGCTCCTGTTTTCTCTCTCACATTAGTTTGGTTGTGTCTGCAAACACAGATGGCCCACCCTTTGATTCATTTGAACCAATCTGGCTGTGAAAGCTTGCCACTTAGCTGGGACAAAACAGGCTCCCTTGGGGATTTTTTCTCCAGTGGGCTGTCCCTGAATCTCAAATGCTCTTTGCTTCTCCACACATTCCTATAACAGCGTGTTTGGGTATCACACTGAAGTTGACATATATCCACCAAGATTAGATTTTTTGCTTGTTCTGAGAATATCAGAATTTCCCCAGGAATCCAACTTTCAAGTTTAAGGAGTATGAAGCCCTGCTAAGTATTTAGGTTCAAAGAATGTAGACCACAAGAGAGATTTCTGACTTGAGGACACATAGTAAGGTCATCAAAAGGTGGTCTTCAAACAGCATGGGTCTGCTGTGATACTCTTGCTATGATGGAGCAAGCACCAGGCAAGCCCCTGCCTTGTCCCTGAAGTGTATGGAGAGTGTGGTACAGAAAGCCAGGCCAACCCTGCATCCAGCAGGCAGCGGACATTCTGTATACAGTGATCTTACATAACATCTAAAGAGCATAAATCAAATATCTCCATCTGCTTTTATATCACACATACATGCATGTACACACACACACACACACACACACACACACATACACACTTGTTTTTTGTGCTATTAGTCTTTGTTTGGCTTATTTTACTTGATATGACAACCCAAGGTCCACCCATTTGCCTGCAAATTACACACTATTCTTCTTTGTTATTTACTAAAGCTCTATTATAGGACTAGAGAGATGCCTCAGCACTTGCTGCTCTTCAGAGGACCATAGCAAGCACCCATGTCAACGTCAGTCACCTTACAACTATGCATAACTCCAGTTCCAAGGCAACCTCAGCAGGCACTTGGACTTACATGCTCATACCCACACAGAGACACGCCAATACAGATGGAACCAATCTTAAATTTCACTGTGCATGTGCACCGATTTCCTTCATTTGTTCATCTGTTGGTAGACAGAAGGCTCGTTCCATATTTGGGTGTTGTGAATAGTACTGAATAGACATGGTTGTACAAGTATTTTTGTGGTGGAGTGGCTTGTCATATTTCACGTATGTACCCAGGAGTGGTACAGCTGGGTCATGTGAAAGCTCTTTCTTTAGTTGAGGCACCTCTGCACTGATTTCAATAGCGCTGACAAGTAGTTTACACTGCCACCAGCATTGCATGGGGATTTCTCTTTTCTGTTTGTTGTTATTTGTTTTCCTGATTCAGCCATTTCGACTGAGATGAGAAGGACTCTCACTGTGCTTTAAATTGCACTTCCTAGATGACTAGGCGTGTTGAACAATTGTTATTATGTTTATAACTGTTTATGTTTTGTCTTTGAGAACAGTCTATTCACTTCATTAGCTCATTCATTATTTATTTGAGATTTATTTATTTGAGATTAATAGATCATTATTTATTTGAGATTTGGGTATTTAATATTTTGAAGTCTTTATGGATCCTAGATTTTAATCTTGTCATAAGTACGGTTGTCAATGATTTGCCCCTGTTCTCTGAGTTTCTCTTTATTCTGTTGATAGCTCCTTTTGCTGTGCAGAACACTTTTATTCCATACAATCCTATTTTTCAGTTCTCACTAATTTTCTGAACTGTACAAGTCTTTTCCAGAAGGTTCTTGCCTATACATATAATTTCTGGTGTATTCTTACATTTTTCTCTAGCAGGTCAGAGTTTTGGGTATTTTTGTTTGTTGGTTGGTTGCTTTTTTTCTTTAAGAAAATAGATGTTTTTATACAATATGTCCTGATTATAGTCTCCTCTACCTGTACGTCTCCAGTTTTTCCCCACCTCTCTAGACCCCTCCAGATCCATTTCTTTTTCTGTCTCTCATTAGAAAAGAATAGATTTCTAAGAGATAACAACTAAACATGACAAAATGAAATAAGATGAAGCAAAAACTATCATCTCGAAGTTGGACACAGCCACCCAACAGGAAGAAAAGAGTTCTGAGAGCAAGTGAGAGTCAGAGACTCACTTGTTCTCGCACTCAGGAGTCCCATAAAAATAATAAGCTAATAGCTATCATATAAAAATAGTAAGCTAGTAGCACTAATATACATGCAGAGTACCTGATACAGACCCATGTAGGCCCTGTGCTTGGTGCTCCAGTCTCTGTAATTTCATATGCTCCTTGCTTAGCTGATTCACAGGGTCTTGTTCTCCTGGTGTCCTGCATTCCCCCTGGCTCTTACAATCTTCCCCCCTCTTCTTCTGTGGGATTTCCTGAGCTCTGAGGGAGGGGGGATTTGTTGGAGATCTCCCATTTAGACTCTCTTTCCACAAAGTGTCTGGCTATGGGTCTTTGCATTGGTTTCCATCTACTGCTGGAGGAAGCCTCCCTGATGATGCCTGGATAAGGCACTGATTCATGACTATCAGAGAATATCCTTAGGAGTCACTCTATTGATACCGGGGTGAAAGAGATGGATTTAATTTCATTCTTTCATATTTGGAAATTCAGTTTCCCAAGAATAGTTTGTTAAAGAGACTGTCTTTTTCTCCCATATCTTTTGATACCTGTGTCAAAACCCAGGTGGGTATAACTGTGTTGCTTGGTTCTGGGTCATCTATTATATATTCTTCTGTCTGACGAGGTCTCCTTTGTGTCAGCCCCATACTGTATTTGGTTACTTTGGCTTTATAATATAATATGAAATCAGGTATTGTGATGACTCTAGCATTGTTCTTTCTCTCTAGGATTTCTTTGGCTACTCAGGTTATTTTGGACATTCATAAGCATTTTGGGTTTACATATAATAAACATGCCAAGCTTCTGGGTGGGGGAGGTTTCTCCATCAGAGAGCCACGTTTACCCCATGCCAATTTTTCTGTGTGTCTGTGTGTGCTTGTCTTTTCTCTGACATCCCCACTCAGGTCCATTCTTGAAGTCACATCCAGCACATTGAGAAATTGAACACCATTGTCTCTTTCTGATTTTAGAAGACATCTTTTCCATTCTTTCCCCATTTGCCATCATATTAGCAAAAGTATAGTCTTTATTAGCTTGAAATATACTCCTTCAGTTTCTAGCTTATCAAGGTTTTCTTCCTAATGGGATTCAAATTTTGTCAAGGGTCTTTGCTGTTACCTATGGAGATGATTGTGTCATTTATATCCACGGGCTATATGATGTTTCTTAATTTGTAGATGTAAAATTAGTCTTGTACTCTTGGCATGAAACCAACTTAGTCATGATATATGATCATTATGGCATGGTGCTGAATACACTTTGCAATTTTATTGAAGATTTTTGTGCCTGTGTTCACTAGAAAAATAGTCTTGACCTTAATGCAATTTTCCCCAAACCTTCTTTTCTTTGCACACTTATTTTGCACCTTTGAAATAGCATTCCACTAAATGTGAGCTTATAAAATTAACTTAGTGGCCCCAGTCAGTGGGTCATGAATCTTGATGAAAAGTGTGTAAGGTACAACAATAGGGAATAAGAATATGGATTTAGGTATCCTTAAATCCTTGTTTGTTAGACTTGGCATGGCCTTTAAATACACAGTGACTGCTCTTTAATATATAGGGGAAATATAATTTATTAGATATGGATCAATCTAAAAGCACCACTAAGTTTTCTGATAGATTTTTTTGTTTTGCTTCTTCTTCCAGTCATTAGGAACTAAAAATATAACCGTTATGTGGGAGATCTGCGAAATGTTTTGATGTATAAAAGCGGTCTTTGTGCTAAAAGAAGGTTGAGAAACCACGCCCTGTACCCAGAAGAATGGCTTCACTGGTTGGAAACCCAGGCATGGTGCCATCTGATGGGATTATTCTAGGGTCAAATTGTGGTTCCTCCACAATCATAACGCTTGGTGTCATCTGGTCACCCGTGAATGACCTGGGTGTGTAGGACCCAGGGTTGTGCATGGGGGTTCTCACATCTCTCTCAAGCCAGGACTCTGTGGAATGTCTAACACAGCAAGCGTGGGGAAGCTGGTGTTTCTGTATCGCAGCTGTATAAATGAGCTGCAGTGGCCAGATGTGACTGTCATGACCCTGTTTGTGTACAGCATGGACACGCGGCCTCCATAGCCCTTGGGAATCTTTTTGGCTCTGGGATGCTATGATAGCAGGCTTCAGTAAGCTGTGCACCAAAAAGTCATCCAAAAAACACCCACAAAAATAAAAAAAAAATAGATATATTCACAGATGCTACTCTCTCCAAAGAGAAAGCAAGTACAGGTTTGTTCAATGACAGCAAACTCTACAGTGCCCTTAATTATAAGGATGGTCTTTCTTCTCAACCAAAAGCAGACAACAGCATGACACAGCCCCATCATTATTCTGGGCTCATTACAACCCTGCTGGTGAGATGACCATGGTGTTTACATAATATGTAGTAGTCACTTCCATATACTGCGTGGCTTCCGTCACTTCTTTCCTAGTCCAGCTGATAGACAATAGGTAATTTTGTTCCCACTTAAGAAATCTGTATTTGTTCTATACCATTTGGTACCTTTTCATTACCGTTTTTGTTGCATTGCACTGTGTCTTCGAGTCAGTAGTCCAGGTTAACCTAGAATTCACTGTGTGACCCACACTGACTTTGAACTCATAGCAATACTTCTATATGGGCCTCTCTTAGCATTTGGTTCTTTATGAACACTCTGGCCCAACTGAACTTCTTAAGAAAACATAAAATTAAATCACATTTGCCCACTCTGAAGTGGGAAAGTCAGAGTCACCAGAAACAACAGATATAGCTATTCTTGGCTTCAGCTCCTTGCATCGGTAGCCACACCCCAAAGGGATGGCTGGGCCAGGGCTATTGACAAAAACAGTACACAGAAAGTCAGGTCCTATGAGAGTCTAATTTTTCTTACTGACTTGGTGTTGACTTGGATGAAATCCAGTCCACAAGGGCAGCCTTGTCTCTGATTCCTTTGTCTGTTCTTAGATGCGCGTTTTTTGACATTCACTCTTGGGACTCCAGGCCAGTTGTTGATATCCTACTTGGCCAGCTCACTTCTTCCTTCATGGTTTTAAATTGCTCATGTCAGGAGGGGTTTACAGGTTTCACTAATTTCCTAAGCTCCAAATTGAAAAACCTCAGTTCCTCAGTTCTCACTTCAAATCTTGTTTTAGGATCCCTAGGAAGAAAAATTGTGTAAGTTTAGTAGCAAACAGTGAAAAAGATTGAAACGTAAGTTTACATTGTTTAGTGAATTTTAACTAGGAAGTTCTTTTAGATGGAGTTTAGCTATTTGTGTGTGTGTGTGTGTGTGTGTGTGTGTGTGTGTGTGGTTGTCATTTCATTTGGCATTAAAAAGGTAACAAATATAACTAAAACATACCTAACCTGGAGCCAACTAAGAAAGGCTGTCTATGTAATGTAAAACACCCAGATTCATATAAGTCAAACTGAATGAACCGAACTGAAGTGAAGAAATTGATCAGCAGCACCCTGGTTGTAGCCTCACAACCTAAGCATCTGGGAGAAGACTGAGTGCTTCTGTTAGAGTTTAAAAAATTGTCTCACATCTGTCCTTCTGAAAAAAAAAAAGAAATTGTCAAATACTTAGAGTGTAAGCAAAATTGTTTCTATTTTTTATGTGCTCAGTATTTAGTTGAACAATAGCCTTTCAGGAAAATATTTTCACTCACGGCCCTTGGAATGGTTAATTTTTTTCCTTTGGGGTTTCTGCCCAGGGTTTACAACATTTTAGAAGCCTAGTACTTGTGTGTGATATCAAATGTTTTCTGGAGGAAGTGACCAATTCATTTGGCTTTGTTACTATGTGGGATCTCATGAAAATATTTATTCAAGCACAGGGTTATGCTGGACCAAGTAGGGGTTTTCATATGAAAATATGATGTTTGCCTCTCTGGGAATTTGAATAAACAGGTTGAGCTTTGATTAATCTCTGCCTTACTTAGTCTCAAAATGTGTAGGAGGGAGAGAGATGAACCTGTTAGAATGGCAGATTAATGAATTACTGGCATGAATGGATCCGGAATGGCTTGGGATGAAGGTGGGGGAATGGAATAAGATTGTTTTATGTTTGTCATCTTCACAAAGCGTTTGGAAATTAAGTGAAGAAGAGAAAGGAGGAACTGGTGTTGAGGGCAGACGGCCTGGCTATGACTGAGAAGCAGCCAGCATGAGCTATCTCCCACATTGTCCCCCATATTGTGTTCTAGCCTTTACCCGTGTAGGTGTTAATGGATGCCTGGTACAAAAAAAATGTATAATTAAGCAGGTTGTCACTTTACTGTAGGACTTCCTGGGGCCCTGGATATCCTGATATGCATTGTGACTACGTAAGTTCCAAAGATGACTTATCAAGGAATAGGCTCATTTAGACATCCTTATCAATATCTCCTTGTGTAGTTTCCCAAGAAAACTGTTTTAGAAAACTCATGATCCAGGTCTAGTTGTGTCGGCCTATAATTCCAGGTGTTTGGGAGGCCAGGACTAGAGGATCTGATGTTAAAGGTCAGAATGGGCAATTTAGTGAGATCCTCTCTCAAAATAGCCTTGGGATGTAACTCAGTGATGGGGTGCTTTGCCTCAATACCACAAAGCATAAAGGGACTATGTAGGTGAAAGAATCTTGGCTTTATGTGCAATTCATCAAATTACAAATCCCATCCCCTCTGCCCATCAGCTGTGTGATCTTGGGCAGATAGATTCCTAGTATATCGTAGGTCTGTCAGTATAAAACATAGGTTTAGATATGAGAGGTACAGAATCTCGTGAGAATCAAGTGACACAGAATGAATATAAACTAAAACTATATAATCAATAAAGTATAAAATACACATTGATTCGTGCTATAAATTCAGACATGAGTTATGAACATAATATTGAGATATTCCTGTGAAGAGTGACTTTTTTCTACTTGGACATTTTTGTTCTTGTTTTCAGAACATGCGCCATAAAGCTGATGTCTCACTGAAAACAGCTAGTACTTGGCCATCCTCTGCGAAACAGTTCACTTTTGATAACCCCCCAAACAGTGAACAGAATAGCCCCAAAGGAACACCCTCTCTTTATTAAAAAAAAAAATGGCTGGATGGAAAAAAATCTGCCTGATTCTGCTCACAAAAGAAAAAATGTTGCAACACAGTCCTGGAGTAGTTGGAAAGGCCACAGCTAGCTTAGGATTTATGCCTGGTCTTTAAGCTCTGGAATAAGCTGAATTGTGTAAACATTTTGGCACAGTGTGCAGGGAGGGAAATGCATTACTCTTGTCATTATTAACAGGTGGTGTGGGAATAAGCAGCTATGGAGAGTTCACGCTGCAGTGTCAGCAGAAGAAAATATATTTTATAGGCTTAAAGGGATAGAGGAGGGCCAGCGAGAGCCCACGGGTCTCAGGCATGAAGATGGCTGGCAAATACTTTCCAGCTGTCACAACTGCACATGGGGTCCCATGATTTCTTGTAGTGTTATGAATGTAAATGGTATTTATTAACTGTTTCAAACACAGAAAGACTGCTTCTAAAAGAAAGCAATTTCTAGGTCCCTGACATGCCTGCAACCTCTGTTATTTTCTGGGCCGCTCGGTCTCAGGAGAGAGATCACCCCCTTTCTAATGACATGGGGCTGTGCACAGAAAAATATAAAAATAGACATACGAGGAGTACGTTCTCCTCAATAAGCAGAACAGCTGTCACCCTCTAAAAGGCCGAGCCTCAGACAGGATTTAGTCTATCCACATAGCATCTCAACCTCCTGCATCAGCCCCCATCTCATCTGGCACCATACTCCCAAGCAAGTGGCATGGGAGGGAAAGAGCTTAATAATGCCCAGGAGGATGCAGCTAGGAAGAGCTTGTGCTGAGCACTGTATGGAGAGCCACATGCCAGAGACTGTGGTCTAGGTAGCAACAGAACATGACATGACACTCTCCCCGGTGGTTGGAAGAACCTGTTATAAAGTCAGATGCTATGGTGCTGGATATAAGTGATACTCTGAGTTGTGGGGTTAGGAACCTTGGAGCCCCAGCCATCCAGTGTTTCCTCCAGGAACTGGATGGTGCTAGCCAAGCAGGGGATGAATTTTCATGGCTTCTGTTCTTCCATTAGTCCTGAGGGAAACATGAAAGGCAAGCTTTTCATGAGGATGACCCCATGACTACAGCTCACTCCCTCTGGAAGTCACAAGGTCTTGTTTCAAAGATCCATCGCCAGGCACTGAGAGACAGCAGAGGCCCATAGCTATTTGCTATTCTGGTTTACAACGCTTTAATGCTTGGCAGTCTTGAGGCTGTGAACTCAGAGCAGTTCAGTCTGGAGTTAAGAACATCAACTTTGAAATGGAAGAAACCTGAGTTCAGGTTCCAGGCCTGCCATGAGATTTCAGACAAGGTCCGTAACATCTCTCCACAGTTATTTCCACAGCCCTGTACTCAGAGAGTTTTCTTGGGATTGAATGAGATAATTTATATAAAATACCTAACAAATAATGAGTGGTGAGTCCTGCTTTTTACAGTTCTTGATCTCTATGGAGAAGTGATTCTTAAATGCTTGCATGGCCTTATGAAGAAAAACAGGCCGCAGTCTATAGGCAAAACAACTTACCTACCATCCCTAATTTTATAAACTAATTAATTTCTATGGTTTTGTTTGTTTTTATTTTAGATAGGGTCTCACATAGCCTACACTGTCCTCAAACTCCTTATGTAGCCAAGATTGGCCATCACCTCCTAAGTGGTAGGATTACTGGCAGGTGCCTCCACATTGGGCTCATCTCTAGTCTCATTGCCATAGAAGTTAGAAGGAGGGGGATAGTGCACAAAGCACCTTGTTAATTCAAATTGTTTTCCTGTGACCTACTTCCCAGAAAATCTTATCTGAGGCCTGGGCCAGGTACTCTGACTTGTTGACATTTATGGTGGTTGAGCAGAGCAACAACTCACGCCATCATCAGGTAATTGAAATTACTGTCTCCACAATTCTAACAGCATATTTGGGGATCATGCAGGACCTGCCAGCACACATTTGTGTTTTTCAAATGAGAATTATTATGTTGGCAGGGAGAAAAAGCTCTTGTAACCGGGAAATATGATTATAACATTCAAAGTTGTCATTTAATGTGTTTTAATACTCAGTCTGTTCTTCAGCATCCAGAAATTCTACACCATGGAACTGAGCTAATGAGGTCAATTTGTATCTGTTGTCATTACATTGGGGATATAATATATCTGCCTTGTCTCATCCAGGCATTGAGATGGCCCATGAAAGCCCAAACACAAGACTTTAACCACAAATAAAACTTTGAAGCCTCCCCCAGATTCCTGCTAATTGCCATGTGGTTAGCCTCTCAACTGGTACCCAGATCCCTACCTGCCACGTGTTTACCCACATTGGAGGCTGGGCTTCTCCCATAAAAAGGATGATTGGAGCCAGTTCTGTGCAAAGTCAAAGCTACCCATCTAATTAAATCAGGAGACCAGATTGATTTTCTTATAAGATATTAGGTGATTATGTGGTTTTTGTTTTTCATTAAGGTGACAGCTTTAGCTGTCATTAGACAGAACTCAAAGCCCAACTTTTTAAACCATTTATTGTAACAACTAAAACATCTCAAGATTAATGTTCTGACCCCTTCCTTTGTGCCTCCAAATGCCAAAAAACCTGTCACTTAAAATGACTACTGATGGTGAAGCCACCCAACTATGGCAATTCTAGTAATAAACAATAAACCTAAGTGATTAATTCAATGTTTTCCTTTTCAAAGTCTTTGATACTATATCATCGTACTCCTCGCTTATCCTGAAAACTGATACATACACAAAACTATGTCCATCACCATGTTGTATTTCTTCATATTTGATATCTTTCAGTTCAGTCTCTGATCCCTTCTTTTGCGAATCACTCGCCCATAGCTGAGGTCCCAGGTAATAGACAATAAAGTCTAGCAAGAACCTGCCCTTTTGAATCCACATGAAAGACGTGGGACTGGGAAAGTGGAGCATGTTCTATGTGTCAGGTAGACATGACAAGTACTTCATGACATTGTTTTACTAGGTCTTCAAGAATAGAACAGTCAATGAATCTCAGAGAGACCAAGGAAGCCCTTCTAAAATCCATGCCCAATTTAGCTACTCAACAATGCTATGGGATAATGCTCTTGTACACTGTAAAGATTTGTCACTCACATTAGTTTAATAAAATTCTGATTGACCAGTAGCCAGGCAGGGGTGACCAGACTAAGAGAATTCTGGGGGAGAGGAAAGGCAGAAATGCAGTCACCAGCCAGACACAGAGGAAGCAAGATGAGAATGCCTCTTGCAGGAAAGATAGCAAGCTACGTGGCTAAACATAGATAAGAATTATGGGTTAAATTAAGTTGTAAAATTTAGTTAATAATAATCCTGTGCTAATAGGCCAAACCTTTTATAGTTAACACAAGCCTCTGTGTGTTTCTTTGGGATTGAACAGCTGTGGGACCAGGCAGGACAGAAACTTCAGTCTACAAATGGTACCCAAACGTTTGGCAAGAATTTCTACATAAAGCTTAAGAAAACTAAAAAAAGAAAGAAAGAAAGAAAGGAAGGAAGGAAGGAAGAAAGAAAAAGGATTCTATACAGACAAGAACAGTTAAGCACAGCTTCTTGGTAACCATCTTTTCTCCAGTGGGCTCTGTTTGCTGGCAGTGAACAGAAGTATGGCTTCTTTAAGAGACTGCATGGTGGCTCTTTGAAGAGGCTCTGCCACCAAACACTTAAATGGTGTTTATGAGCATTCTTCTTGATGGTGGCATGGACCTAGAAACTCAGCAGAGTTGTGACAATAAACGTGGCTCCTGCCAATGTACTGCCATGAAGCTAGACTCTCGGGAAGCTAAGAAATGGGCAGAGCCAGCTACCAAAACCACAACTTTAATCCTAGTCATATTGCTTAGCAGATTAAAGATTCATGTGCTCAGAAAAAGATAAAGATATACAGTAAAGACAGATTCAGATTTTTTTTAAAAAAGTGTCTAACTGGTTTACAGTGTGTTTTAAAATATATGTAGACTTGTGAGAAAAAAGAAAAAGGATAAAGAAAGTCCTTTAAAAAAGAGAAATTGAAGTAGCCAGGTTTAGTGACACATGCCTTTAATCCCAGCACTTGGGAGACAGAGGCAGAAAGATCTCTGTGAGTTTAAGGCCAACCTGGTCTACAGATTGAGTTCTAGGATAGCCGAAGATACACAGTGAAACCCTGTCTCAAAAAAGCCAAAAATTAAAAAATTAAATTTAACAAATAGAGAAAAAAAACACATAAAGATGGAAATGCACAGAGAATCTGGATCCTGTATGTTATTGTGTTGTCTTTGAATTATTTGACTGCTGAGGAAGGATCAATAGATGGTAAAAGACATTTGATTATTAATGCTGCTGGATTAACCCAACCTATTTATTTTGAAAATGCCTTCTCTTCAAAATTAAGTCAAAAGATATGTTACTTTGGAGAAGAGGTATTGCTTTTGTTTCCACAGAAAATGAAAGGCTGTGGATTTATTCTAGGTTAAGAAAAATAAGGTTTGATCAGGAAAGACCCCCTGAAAAATCTCCAATGGGAGCAGATGGCCCAGATGATTCAACATTTCATAGCTCCTCTGTTGCAGTTTCTATAACCAGGACAGTTTCAAGACTGTTGGCTGAGATAATCCAGCCTCACAGAATACTCCAGTCAGGACTTGAACATGATCCTAAATTTTCTTTGCATCCCCACAAGATTATCAGCAACCCCAAACAGCAGGTAGTAGCCTAGAAAACTATGCCCACATTCCCCCAAAATGAATTATGGATGTTTGTCTTGTTTAGTGTGTTGGTCACAAGTTGTTATGGATAATGGTTAGGAAAAAAGCTAAACAAAGGTGATTAGATTCAGAGTTCTTGTTTTGAAAAGAAAAAAGGTGAAATGCTGTAGGGTAATGCTCTTGTACGCTGTAAAGATTTGTCACTCATATTAGTTTAATAAAATGCTGATTGGCCTGTAGCCAGACAGGAAGTATAGGCAGGGCAACCAGACTGGGAGAATTCTGGGGTGGTGGTGGCACAGCCAGGCAGTGGTGGCACATACCTTTAATCCCAGCCCTTGGAAGGCAGAGGCAGGCTGGTCTCTGTGAGTTTAAGGCCAGACTGACCTACAGAGTATGTTCCAGGACAGCCAGGGCTACACAGAGAAACCCAGTCTTGAAAAACCAAAAGAAAGAAAAGAAAGGAAAAAGAAAGAAAGAAAGAAAAATAGTGACTGCCATATACCACTCCTCCCCCTGAATTCTCCTATTCTTGTTACTCTGCCTATACTTCCTGTTTGGCTGCTGGCCAATCAGTATTTTATTAAACTAATATGAGCGACAAATCTTTATGGTGTACAAGAGCATTTTCTCACAATATTACCTCATGTCACATAAGTGTTAATGAAGCATTACTTTAATTAAGCTGCTTTGAGCCAACAAGAATAAATTATTTCAAAGGGTAAGCTGAGGGCCAGTTGCCATAACAACTGTAAGCCACGTGTTAAGTTACAGACTCCCAGTGTGGAGAGTTAAGGAAGATGGTCACTGCACTAGGATGGTGCACTAGGGCATGCTAACCATGCCTGGTCGACCTGGTTTTTGAATAGGACATCTTCAGGGACAACTCAGACCCTGAAGTTACAAGAATATGATACTGACATTCTTTCAAATATCCATGATCCTAGACTTCAAGCAAATGTCGTTATCCCCTGGAGCGCTGAGTCCTCATCTATAAAATTGGTGGATACTCCTTAATAACCATGTGTATGATGGGGGCAGTTTGAGAATTAAATGAGATGATATTTGAGAGTACAAACATAGCCTATCATGAGGCTCTTTGCCCAGTTTTGTGGTTTCCAACATCATGGAAACTAGTTTAAGGTCTACTTTCTTTTAGACATGTCCAGTATTCTATAGGGCATGAGTAAAACATTTATTAATAGGAAGAAACGTTTAAATCAATGTATTTTATAAATAACAGATAGCCTTAAATCGTAACATGATACTAGTCTTGAATTAAAGTTGTTAATTAGCTGCACAATTAGATGGCTGTGGAATTAGGTCCTATAGGTACTTTGTAATGGAGCTTAGTCACATTTTCTTTCATACATTAGTATCCTATAGCTTAGATGGTTATAGTTAAGATGTATATGATTGTTGATTATAAATGTCAAGAGAAGAATACTCCATGGTGTTTCTTCCTTATGGAATTTTTGCACACAGATGTGGTGCGATTTCTAATTTCTCTTTTTTTATATTCTTTTATTTTTCATTCAAAAATTTACACTTCCACCCCTTCTCCCAGTCCCCTCCCTCTCCCCCACTACCCTCCTCCCTCCCCCTGCTTCCTGTGGGAAGCCCTCCCCTCTCCATCCTAGCCTAGGAAGGTGTGCATCCATATAGACTAGGTTCCCAAAAAGCCAATAAATGCAGAAAAGATAGGTCCCAGAGCCATTATCATTGGCTTCTCAGTCAGCCCCCACTGGCAGCCACATTCAGAGATTCCGGTTCGATCATATGCTCATTCAGTCCTGGTCCAGCTGGATTTGGTGAGCTCCCATTAGAACAGGCACACTGTCTCAGTTGGTGGACCAGCCCCTCGTGGTCCTGACTTCCTTGCTCATCTTCTCCCACCTCTTGCTCTTCAGCTGGACCTTGGGAGCTCAGTTCATGGCTCCGATGTGAATGTGGGTCTCTGTCTCTATCGATCGGATGAAATTTCTATGGTGATGATCAAGATATTCATCAATGTGATTATGGGACAAGGCTAATTCAGGCACCCTCTCCTCTGCTGCCCAAGATGTCAACCTGCAGGAGAATGAAAATAGACCCTTATCTATCACCATGCACAAAACTCAAGTCCAAATGGATTAAAGACCTCAATATAAACCCATCCACACTGAACCTGATAGAAGAGAAAGTGGGAAGTAGCCTGCAATACATGGGCCCAGGAGACCACTTCCTATGTAAAACCCCAGTGGCACAGTCAATAAGAGCAACAATGAACAAATGGGACCTCCTGAAACTGAGAAGCTTCTGTAAAGCAAAGGAAACAGTCATTAAGACAAAAAGGCATCCTACTGAATGGGAGAAGATGTTCACTAACCCCACATCAGACAAAAGACTGATCACCAAAATATACAAAGAACTCAAGAAACTAGACATTAAAATTTTAATTTCTCTTAATAATAAAAACCCAGAATCAGATAAAGGGTTAATGCTGAAAGATCAGAGAAACAGAGCAGCCAGCCACTAATTCTTACCCTACTGAATCTTTAGACCAAAGGGCCAATCCTGTCCCAACAAAACCTCATACTAAATCCTGAGATCCTGTCTCCTTCCACCTTATATTCCTCTCTCTGCCCACCCTCATCACTTCTTATCTGCTCCTCCCTAGTGCAGGGATTAAAGGTGTGTGCCACTACTGCCTGGCCTCTATGGCTAACTAGTGTGACTAGCTCACCACACACAGGCCTCGCCTTTTGCCAGCTCACCCTCTACAGTGGACAGGAGCCCTGGAGCAATAGTCAAAGGCAGAAGGCTTCTACTGTCCTTGGTGAAGCTGCACTTTGGATCACCTTTTACTTGCCCAGACTCGTTTCCTTTAATCAGTGGCTTACTACAGATAAGTAATTGTTGGTTTTTATGAAAGCAACTTATGGAAGCTGTGTTGCCTCAAGATCTTTCAGAGCCTTCTGGATCTTTCTTCTGTGAGTTTGGTTGTGGCCTGGAGTGAATATCTGAGGAGATTGGGCTGTGGTCTTCTAGTTAAAGCTCTCTGTGAGGAAAAGGAAGGCTTGGGGTTGAGAAGCATCACAGCTAGAGAGATACATACTGCATACTGTTAAAGACCCCTAATGGTCCGAGGATATAGCTCAGTGGTAGAGTACTTGTTTCTCATGCACAAAACCTTGGGCATAATCCTCAGTAACAAGAGAGGAAAAAAGATTAACAGAGGAGAGAATAAACTGGCTTTCTATTGACAACATGGGACTTTTAAATGAGATTACATAAGTTTCATTTTGCAGAAATATGAATGTTTACATAGATAATTATTAAGACATAAAACATGCATGTACATCCATACACACACATGCAAAAGCACATGAACACACACATGCACAAACTTTCCTATTATCCCTGTGCATAGTCTCCTGACTGTTGTGTCAAGGGATGTCAGTATTACCATACTAAGTAGAGTTCAAAAATAATCACTCATTCTGATGCATCCAGACTGAAGGAAGCACATTAAGGGGAAGAAAAGAACTTCTAGAAACCCAAGACTGAAAGGCCAGCCGGGACATCCACTGCCTTCTGCTCTGGCTCTGTGTTTTTTTCTGTTGTGTTCTCACCGCCTTTGTCTCTCAGTGCTGGTTCCATTTGTTTTCTGTTCACACATATCAGTTTTGCAAATAAATGGGTTTCATGGCATTTCTATATACCCATATGGTGTGTTTATCACATTCACGCCCTTTGTTCCTTTCTTATTTCTTCTCTCTGTTCTTCTTCCACATTCCTAAAAATAATGTTCCACATACTTTCGTGTCCTTAAACAAACAAACAAACAAAAACCAAACAACATCTATGTTCATGCCCACAGAATCAACTAACCTGGGCTCTCAGCAGCTCACAGATACAGAACTGACAACCAGGGAGCCTGCATGGGACTGATCTAGGCACTCTGCATGTATGATAATGGTTGTGTAGTTTGGTTCTCTTGGAGGATTCCTAACAGTGGGAGCAGGGGTGGTTTCTGATTCTTTTACTGGCTTTTGGGACCCTAATCATTATACTGGTTGCCTTGCCCAGCCTTATTACATAAGGAAGTGCTTAGTCTTACTGCAACTTGATAGGCCATGTATTGTAGCTATCCATGGGTGGCCAGCCTTCTCCTGAATAGAAATGGAAGAGGAGTGGATTGGAGGATGGGAACAAAAAGGGGCTTGGGGAAAGAGACTGGGAGGTGAGGAAGGCGGGGAAACTGGCCAGGATATAAACTTTTAAAAAAGGGAGGGAAAAGATCCTGCATTTCTCATTAGAGAGAAAGCATTCAGTATTTGTCTTTCTGAGCCTGGCTTATGCTTGACACGATGCTCTCCAGGTGTACCCATTTTTATTCTTCTCTGAGGCTGAATAACGCTCTACCCTGTATCTCTATTGTATTTTCCTTGTCCGTTTGAATATTGATGGGCACCTGGTCTGATTTCATAGCTTGGTTTCTGTGAATAATGAATGCTACAATAAACACGGTTATAAAGGTGTATCCGCAGCATGCTGACTCATCATTTTGATGTATACCTGGAAGTGGAATAAATGGACTCAACACAATGCTGGACAAATGTTCTAGCACAGAGCTGCAACTAGCCCCTTGTTTTAACCTTCTGAGCAAACCTTGTACCTATTTCCACACTAGCTAGACTCTTTACCTCCACACCAACAAGGTATAAGGGGTCCTTTTCTTCCAGCGTCCTCTCTAGCTAGTTCTTAGTGTATTACACTAAAGTTTCAATTTCCTCATCTATAAAAGGAGAGCATGATAGCACCTATTTCATGGGTCAATGCATTTGATGGGATTGGTTCCGTGATATAGCTATTGTGTGATCACTGTCTCAAGAACAGCAATAGCTCAAATCAGTCTCCCTGCTGGTTTTCCTGCTGCCATCCCAGAAGCTTTCTCTTCTCCCTCCTTCCCAAAGGCAGCCACCTACTCCTATTGGGGACCCTAATTCCCCTGGTGAAAGGAGAGAAAACTGGCAGAATATAGGGTGTATAGTGTCACAGAGGTTGCATTATTATTTTGGAATTGGTTAGGTTGTGATTCCTTTACTGTAGCGGAAGTGAGCAAAAGGTAGAGCAGGTCTTAGCTGTCAGCATCCCTTACCTGCAATGATCGCCTCTTCACTCACATCTTCATAGGCTGGATCCATCTCAGCTGAAACATCACCCATGTAGAAAAGTTTTCCATGGTCACCCTAGCTTTACAGTTCTCTGGCTTAGCCACTCACCGCTACACAACGTTTCTGTGTCTTGTACTTTTCAACAATTGTCACAAGCTGGAATTATCTTGGTTGTTTATCCCCCATCTGTGCTTATTGTCTCTCCTCATGAAAATGTAAACCCCCCCCCCGAGAATAGAATTCTTTTCTCTCTTTTGTGTGCTGTATCCTCTGCATCTGGCCAGCGTGGGCACTAAGTACATCATGAGTAAATAAAAGACTCAGTCTCATGTCTTCCTTCCCTGGCAGATTTGGGGCAATCCCATTGTGTGTAATGACAGCCTCTTGCCTGACTCCACCAATGACAAGATCTTACAGGGTCTTTTCCCTTCTTATAACAGTGTAAGCATGTCATCTAATCAGATACAATCTTCATCCCTTTCCACAAGATTCAGTATTTCTAATATGAAAATGGACTTTGAAATTATACAGTGGGGATGTTCCTTGAATACTGTCTTAGGAAACTGCATGAATTCACTGTATCATCTCAGTAAGCACAGAGTGCTACCCAGGTGTGAACTCCCAAATCCAGTTTCAAGGAGAGAAAAAGATCCAAAAGAATGTCCATGAATGAGTTAGTCATGGGATCCTTGACTGGCTCTGAAAAAAACCATCAATAGGAATTAACTGAGACAATCTAAGGAATGTTAACATAAGGTTTCTAAATGCTGGGTCACAGTTAGCAAGAGGCTTCAATGCTATGTTTTCTTCTGCATTGCTGCCAAATAAAAATAAATATATATTTCTCATGAATGACATGTTCCTCAACAATTCAAGACTTGTTGAAATTGAATGTATCACCTTGTTTTTGCTTCTGTAATGCTTACCTCACTGCAGTAAAATGCTAATTGCTTAATTAGGAAGGAACACCATGCCCATACCTTTACACCTGAAAGAGATTAAATGTTCTCTCTGAAGAGGATGGAGCCTGTGGAACTAGACAGATTGATATCATTCTGGTCAAAGGCCACAGATCAGTTGTAGGATTTCAGAGTGAGGCTCCGTTTTTTCACAAGAATGCTGGGTTGTTTGTTCAGGATGATCTTCTGAGCATATACTGTAAATCAGATCTTGCTTTTGATGTTGGGGGCACCATTGTATATGCATCAGAAACATTTCTGACCATCCTGGAGCTGACAACACGGACAGGGAGATACGATCGCAATGTTGTATGATGAACATCCTCAAGGCCACTGGCAACACAGCTGGGAGAGTAACAAACTGAAGCTCCAAAGGACGATTTCACAGAGGAGGTGTTGGTGAAGCAACCATCTGCCATCTGGCAAAAGCAGCCAGCTTATGAGCCTGTTTCTCTTGCCAAATGAATCCGGCAACAAGAGAATGTTAAATTATTTGAAAGATGCGTGCCAGTTCTGTGTCTGCCGCCGGCTTGAACACACTGTGTCCATCTTTCTCCAAGATTCAGTGTCTCAGTCCCCTGCAAGACCATATTCATCTCTTAATTGAGATGTCATTTTCTGGGAGGAAGCACTCTGGCTCCCTTGTAGCCAAGGCTCCGCATCTTTTGCGTACTTCCACAAAGTCCGTCTGTCTTCCACCAGACTGACACACGTATGTTCTCTCTGTGCCACACAACACCCTGAGTGCTCCATCTGCACTGATCCATCCTCTGTACCAATCAGGAAGGCCATCTCACTCTCCTTTCTCACAGAAGAGGATACAGAGGTCCAAAGAGGTTAAGTTACTTGCTCTAGAAAGTGACAGAGACAAGAGACAAACCCAGGAACATGGTTTCATGTCAGCTTTCTTATTACCCACACTGTATCCTCAAGGTAATGTTCTTGTCTGTCTCCCATTCCAGTTGTACCAGCTCCTCAGTAATGAAGGCCATAGCTCTTTTTGCTTTAATTCTTTGGTAATTTCATAAATATTGAGAATGCAGTTATATCACACCCATTCTATACTACCGCCCAACCTCTCTTGGACCCCTCCCAATTTTATGCCCTTTCCTTTTTATTTCATGCAACTGAATAAATCCAATTAGTGCTACCCATGTGTGCACTGTGCATGGCTATCTTACGGGCATGGGAAATTTACTATGGGCCATGATCCTGAAGAAAATGAATTCTCCCTCCTCCAACAGTCATTGGCTGCCCAAAGCTCTCAGCTAGTGATGGAGCTTGGCGGGCCTCTTCCCTAGCCATTCCGGAGTATTTTCTGACTTGATATGGTACAAGTCTTGTGCAGGCAACCATGGCTACTGTGAATTCATGAGTATAAGGGCCCTGGCATCACCGGAGGACACTGTTTTGCAGCAGTCATCCCCAACATCTGGCTCTTCCAGTCTTCCAGTACCCTTTCCATAAAGTTCCCCGAGCCTTGAGAGAGAGGAGTTGTGATTTAGGTGTCCCGTTTATAGCTGATCACACCATGGTCACGTATGCTCTGCTCTTTGACCACTTGTGAATCTCTGTATTAACCATCATACATTGCAAAAAAAAAGAAAAAATTAACCTTCTGATGAAGCATGAAAGCTGCATTTATCTACAGAGAGAAGAATAAATATTTAGAGCCAGGCATCGTTTTGCATATCTCAGCACTTGGAAGGCAGAGGCAGGTGGATCTCTGAGTGCAAGGCCAGCCTGTTCTACAAAGTGAGTTCCAGGTCAGCTGGAACCCAGAGCTACACAGAGAAACCCTGTCTTGAAAAAATAAAAAGTATATTATTTTTAACTTAAAAATAATATTTAAAAGGTAGTTTGATATTATGTGGAGACAATCTTGCGTATAGTTACATACCAGGGACTGGAGCACAGTAGATTCTTGAGGATAATTCTTAAGTAATTGTTTCAGCTAATGTTGAAATACCTCATGGTCTTATCAGAGAGTCTCTACTTCTACTAGTGTCTTAATTGGAACTATAAAGTCTTCTATTCCCAAGTATATTGAAACATGAGATTTGTCTGTAACTCAGGACCCAACTCAAATGATGGGGACTGAGACTATTGAATATGAAACCTGAAGAAGGGGGCTGGAGAGATGGTCCAGGGGTTAAAAGAGTGAGCTACTCTTGCAAAAGACAGGAGCTTGGGTCTCAGCACCCACCTCCAACAGCTCATGGCGTCCTGTAATTCCAATTACAGAGAATCTGATGCCACTTTCTGGCCTCCCCAGGCACTCACATTCCTATACACATACCTCCACGTAGACACCCACACATCATTTTTAAAGAAAATAATAAAACTGGGCAAATACTTGGGAACTGCTTGCTGTGGATTACCATCAGATCCTCCACAATCCTGCTTTCCGGGTGTTTTCTTCTGGTGGGGTCACTCTGTAACACAAAGTGCTATCCACCCCACAACCTGGTATAGAGTTGTGTTTTTACTCTAATTTAGACTTGTGGTACATTCAAGACATACAAGCAAATCTGATCCAACACTGGCTTTGAGTTATTAGCTTCCATCTGCTTTGTGTTATTAGCTGCTTTCTGCCCAGCAGCTTTAAACACTAAGATTAGGGCTCCTTTGCCCACCAGCCCACCAGCCGTAGCCTCCTTTCTGCTGTGTGTCTTACATCATCTCACTCCACTGTGTTCTGATTATCACCCCTGTTTGGACCTTAGCATGCTCAGTGTCTCCACGGGCACCTTACAAGAATTAGGCTGGGTAAGGTAGACAAGATGTCTCTTGGGTTTTTTTTGTTTTTTTTTTTCTGAAATGTCAAAGGTGATCACGTTTCAAAAGCACTGGATGCATCACATTTGGTACATGTGATGAGGGTAACAATAGCAGCAGCTAAAAGGATCCTATAGAGAGGAGCACAACTTTTCTGGAGGTTTGAGAAACTGTGTTCTTTATAAAATTCAACTAAGAATCATTGCCTGGTTCTTGGGCACGTGTGAATTCAAATTGGGTCCCTGGGAAAAAAATGAGAGATATTTATAAGTTAATCCTGTGGGAATAAGAATAGATATCTATTGGCTTAATATAGAGCCCAAGTAGTTCTGATAATTGGATGTCATTACCTGAGTGATACAGGAATTATTAATCTACACAGAATTAAAATAAATTCAGATTTATTCAGCCCTGAGCCAGACATCAGTTATTTCCTATTTAAAAGTCAGGTAATTTGTATTATCTCCTCCATCTCTGACACAGTAGGTAGAAGGGGAAGGATGGAAAGGCATGATCAAAATTCACTGGCCTCCAGCATGAAATTCTCAAAAAAAGTAGCATCATTTATTCTAGGTGAAGTTCAGCTGCAGATGGGGTAGAACACTACCCAAGTCAGTTCTTTTTTGCCCCAGTGCTGTTCTTTAAGTGGAACTGGCTTGCTCAGGTGGCAAGCACCAGGTGAACATTGGTCTCAATGCCCATTTCCATTTTTATCTTGTCCATGAACAGGAGCTTCCGGCTCCGATACATGAGATGGCTTTTCTGACTGCCATCCCTCCATCATCCTCTTAGGGCAAAAGTCACATTAGTTTCCACATTGACATATAGGTGGCCACTCTGTTTAAGACCAGCCTTGGCTTCTGGAACGTCACCTGATCTGTCCCCCAACAAGGAGGTAGCGACAACAGGTTAAACCAGCCCATCTCCCAATACACTTTTAAGGCTGTTTTCTTTCTCAAATATGCTTAACGAGTGGCTGAAATGCATGACAAATGATGTCACATCACCTATGTTGTGAATCCAGAATAGCCAAGGGGACGTGCAGGAAAGAAAGGGTGAGTTTTCTGTTCAAGATTTGGTCAATGCTGGGAACTCCTGATAGAACTGAACTGGTTAAAGCTGGGGCATTGTAACCATTTAGACTGGTGCAGATCTGTTACAGAACAACCCTCTTCAATTTCAGGAGTATGTGAGCTTTGCAAAAGATAAATTGTTATAGAAGGAAATGGGACAAGTTCCCATAGTCATTGTCTTTTGCTTACAAGAGAGAGACTGAGTGATGTAAGTGATTGACAGCTTTGCAGTGGAACGAAGAGATGATGCACAGGATCTGCATGATCCCAAGCCACAGAACGCTTTCATAAAGACATTCACATGGAATGCTCTTGGGATAATTTCCCCACACACATAGGAAACTTGTCAAATACCCCTGGCGCCAGCCCTTGCTGTCACTGTTTCTAACCCTTTGTGTTAAAATGGAGTTTCCCTGAGTTTCTGTGACAGTCTTCTCTGGCTACCTGAAGAGTCCCAGGACTTCATCCCAGTCCCTATCTCAGTATCAACGCTTTCCCACCAGGTACGCCAGTCACGACCCTCACGTATTTAACAGGTGAGGATGATCCTATGTGCAGGCTGTAAAGCCGCTGTGGTCAAGGGCAGGACTGCAGTTTCCTCTGCCATCTCTGGCCTTGGGCTTAGCCAGGCTTCCCAGGCTCTGTCTATTTACATGACCATTGTTCCTCCACTCTAGGAACTGCATTGACTTCTTTCCTGTTTGCCCAAGGAATGGAGGGTAGCTCTTGGGGGAGGTCACACTGTCACTTTCAGTAATCTAAATTGTTCCAGTACACTTCCGCTACTGAGGACAATGACCCACGGTGGTCATTTTCCTCTGGAATTTGGGCAAATGTTGCTCACAGTCTGTTTGAGTTTTCCTCGGCTGCCAGCAAATCCCCACGAAGTTGGTGGCTCAAAACATCAAAAATTCACCAATCTGATTACAGAGGAAGGCAAGTTCGGTCACCCTCTACACTATTGCTAAGGGTCTTAGCTGGGGTCATCCTTGTGGATTCCTGGGAATTTCTCTAGCATCTCCCTAGCCTCATAATGGCTCCCTCTATTGAGATATGACTTTCCTTGCTCTTCCACCCCATCGCTCCCCAACATCTATCTCTAGTGCATAGCTGGTTTTTTGAAGCCAATTCCATAAGGTGGGATGCTTTGCTCAGCCTTGATTGGTGTGTGGTGGGCTTGGTCCTGCCTCAACTGAATGTGCCAGGCTTTGTTGACTCCCCATTGGAGGTCTTACCCTTTCTGAGAAGTAGATGGGGGTGGGTAGGGGAGAGCTGGGAGGGAGGGGAACTGTGGTTGGTATGTAAATGAATAAAAAATATATATTAAAAATTAAATAAATAAATGTATCACTACAAAACAAATCAAAAATTCATTGTATGACAGTTCCCAAGTTACAAGGACAAAAATCAGTGTGTGGGCAGGGCTCCTTGTCCTCCGGAGGCTTTGGGGAATGCCCTTCCTTGCCTCTCTTCACTTCCTGTTGGTTGTGGGCATTCTCTGTTCCCAACCTTCACCTAGGTGAGTATGTCATCACTCTTCAGTGTGTTTGTCATCCTCCCTCCTGTCTTCTAAAGGACCTTTGTCACAGGGCCCACTGAGGTAATCAGAATGACTTTATCTCAAGATCCTCAATGTAATTAGATCATAATATCCCCTTGTTTTCCAAATAAGGTGATGTTTACACTGACTTTGCAGCAAATTCCAGGAGAAATAGTTATAGGATAGATATGATAGTCTTGCCCAAACTGCTCAGAACTACTTGGTTTCTTTTTCTCATTAGATTTTCTTCCCTTCAAGTAAGATTTCTTTATTTGACGCTACTTTCTCTACTTCGTAGTCTCCAAGCTAACATTTGTGGTAGTCACTTCTCTCTCACAGGAAACCTATTGTATGGTTTGGTTATACAATTTTCCTCACAGGCTTGTGTTTTGAACCCTGGCTCTCCAGCAGGCGACACTGCTTTGAGAAGACAGTGGAGCCTTTAGGAGGATCCTCCCTGACAGAAGCAGGTCACAAAGGTTGGGCCCTTGAAGACCGCAGCCACCCCTTGAGATTGGGCATGCACTCTCTGCTTCCTGGCTTATCATGAAGTAAACAGCCTGTGCCACACACTCCCACTACCATGAGTGTCACCATGCCTTCCTCACCGTGAAGGCCGGAAACCTTCTGAAAGTGGTTTACTCTTCCTCCCTTAAGCTGTTCTTTAGGTTCTCTGTCACCGTGACATAGAACTAGCCCTCCAACATTCTTTCCACTAATTCTTTCATTTGCTCATTCATTTATTTATTTTTCATGCGGAGTTTAGAATTTCAAGTTTTATATAATTTTGTGGGTCTGATTCCAATAGATAAGACTCATCAGATGTTCCTATTAAGATCTAAAGTTAAAACTTAGTCTGGTTCCAGTCGCTGAAAGTACTAGCAGAATATTTGAAGGCTAGGTACTGGGTGAAAAGGGAGAGTCTCTCATGCACCATGTGCTAGAATGCTACCAGAGGTTACTTATGCATGAAGAGCTACTGCAGACCCACAGGTTGTTTTATCACTGTCTCTGTTCACACGGTAGTTGTTGGCTTGAAGTAATACTCACTTATGAGTATGTTTCTCGTGTAGCTATAACCCCGGGGAATTTCTTATTGTATACATTAATACAAGTGGTAGAAAATAGATATAACCCCTTGGTTTCTGTTAGCTTCACTAGCAATAACCACGGTTTAGTAAGGAAGCATTAAGATAATAAATTAATGCCTCATTTTAGAAATAGCCCATAATATCCAACACTTAGAAAGAATCATTATATAAATAAAGTAACTGTATAAATCTGAGACACATTTGAATCCATACAGCACACTGATGGATGCTTTCCATGAATTTCATTTAGAGTATTGGATAGACGGTGTTATGTCTTCAGATGATCCTGGGATCAGCTCTCACTAGGTTTTCCAAGACCAGATACTTAGTCTCTCAGAGCATTATTTTCTAATCTATAAAGGAAGCAGGATAGATCAGATGATAAAATGATAGTCTGTTGGCATGCTGTTTTGTTTATAATATTTGTTGCAGTCTGGTCTTGCTTCTGTAATTTTTTGGGACCATGTTTATTCCAATTGATCTGATCAGTAATGGTAATAATAGTATGAAGAAGTTGATTGGCAATCTGTGTTTTGGACTTTGGTCTTTAGACTGGTGATGAATGATGGTATGTAATTCAGTTTTTCAGTGTTATTTGATTTTTTGGTTAAGTGAAATTGGATACACAGAGATAAGTAAATAGAGTTCCTGTACTCCTGGGGTTTTACAGTTCAGAAAGAACATATGAGTAGACAAATACATACATACATATGCATATGGAACAAATAGAGATATAAACAAGGGTGGAAGCCTTCGCTCGATTTACTTTGTTCATGAGTGACCTTCATAAATAAGCTTCTATATACACTGCTTCTGATTACAACGGTCATTCCTATGATATTGGAAAAGAAGTTCACCAAAAATAGGTGTGCCCACATCCATGACTGAGTACATGCTAAAATATTCACGGATGGCATTAGGCATCAAAGTTGTAAATACTACTGAATACAGAGAGAAGACTGGTTGCCTAAGCATGATGAAAGGGCCTTTATCCTATATTTTTTCTAGTTTGAAAGTACACTATTATAATGTCTTAGAAATAAAAATCATATAAAAAGTGATAGTAGAGAGGTTTTTGGCTATTTTTGTTCTATAAATTTTTATTTTTTTCTTAAATGGATGCTTTAAAAGGCATACCAACAGCAGGTAGGCAGCAGTGTTGCATGCCTTTAATACCAACACTTGGGAAACATAGGCAGGTGGATCTCTGAGTTTAAGATCATCCTGGTCTACAAAGTGAGTGAGTTCTAGGAGAGCCAAGGCTACACAGAGAAACCCTGTCTCAAATAAGAAAAAAAACAAGAGGAAGAAGAAAAAAAAACAAGAAGAGGAGGAGGAGGAGGAAGAAGAAGAAGAGGAGGAGGAGGAGGAAGAAGAAGAAGAGGAGGAAGAGGAGGAAGAGGAAGGAGAAGGAGGAGGAAGAGGAGGAAGAGGAAGGAGAAGAAGGAGGAGAAGAAGGAGGAGGAGGAGAAGAAGAAGAAGAAGAAGAAGAAGAAGAAGAAGAAGAAGAAGAAGAAGAAGAAGAAGAAGAAGAAGAAGAAGAAGAAGAAGAAAACACCCATATCAACAGCAGCATTGGGCATTGGGGGCCTCTGAGTTCCAGCCTCAGAATCCCATCAGGGTTCAGAACAGGATACTTACAGCAAATGAAAAAATGGCTTTAAAAGGTCTGAGGTGAACAAATCAACTCAAACACACTTCCTCTCATGTCTCTCTATTCTTCGAAAAAGTTTCTGTTCCCCACAAGGCTTTCAATTTCTATACACATACACACACAATTAGTAATTCCAGAGGCAATAATGACGCCAAGCATGCATTTCACAGAGCCACAGAAACCGATGAATCTGACAAAGTAGGCACCTGTTAGCTTACTACCGTCTCAGAGAGTGCTTGAAGCTCCCTGGCAGATACCGGGAGGATTAATTAAGGATGAGGTTTTAAATCAGTACAGAATTCTAAGAAGAGGAAAAAGGGGGTTTCATGTACTAACTACATTTCTTAAGTGGGACTAGTTAAGCTAGAAGTTTGTAATGTAGGAAAAGAGGGAAGAACAATGCTACAGTGCTTACACTCTCTAAGCACTTCTGTTCCCATGGCAGCTGAATGGTGTTTTATGGTAACCATGGCAATTAGAAGGAAAATGAATAGAGCTTGGCCCCCAGGCTAAGCAGCTGGACTGCTGTACCCACTGGCACCCAGGTGAGAGGGAATTTCTTTCTCTGGGACTGGTTTAGCAATCCAAACTTTTTCCCTGTATTTCTAGGGGTGAAGGCATAAATAGTTAATTTCTTTGACAAAGACCTTGTGTCAAATGAAACTGAGGTGAAGGTAGTACAGAATATTAATAGCTTGTTCAGGTAGAGCAGAGGCCAGTAGGTTACAATCTCCTGAGTCAGCTGCTAGAGAATTCAGGGGCATCCTGTCCTGCTTATCAGTAAGGACAGACTGTATAATGTTTGGACCACAGCACGGCAGCAATAAGAAGGTTTTTTTCTTTCTGAGGCAGCACTGGTGTTTGGAGATACTGTTTAAATATGGCTTGCTTTATGGATGTTAAATATGGCCTATTTCTTTAATTCTATTAATATAGATTAAAATAAACAAATTCCAGAAGAAGTACACTGAGTGAAATTTGGAGATGGCTATTCCCCATTGTTTTAAGACATCATAAGGTATTAGACAAGAGAAGATTTACATTTCTGCCCTCTAGTAAGACCCAGAATTTTGATTAAATCCACCTGGACAATAAAATCACATGAGAATGTTGAGTATTACAGTTCTGGGGGGAAAGGCTTTCCCAATGCAAATGTTACAGCTCTGCTGGGGGTGGGGGTTTGCCCACTGCCAGTGTTACAGCTCTGCTCTGGGTGGTAGGATGAGGTTTCTCCAGTGCAACTGTTACAGCTCTAAATGGAAAGGTATCCTAGCAGTTGGGAGTCAAGGAATACCACAAAGTCACACTGCATAAGAAACTTCACACAAGAGATTTATTAGGAGGGAAAAATCCAGGAGAGCAACTACCTCTGCTTGGGTAAGAAGCAGCAGAGAATTGAGTATAAGCCAGGATTTATATAGTGTTTCTTGGAGGGGGGTGGAACTTAGAGTTTTTTCAAGATGGGCATTGGTGGGTTTTCAAGTTCTGAGTTTGGGCTTTTTACTCTGTAGAGCAGATCTAGGCTGTCTGTGTCTAGAGGGGGTGGGGCTGGCCATGTTCTATGAGTGGAGCCTGGTGTTTAGAGGTCCTTGGGGCAGAGTCTAGTCACTTGCACACCTTGAGGGGTTTACATCCCCTATGAGGCACTGTATATAAAATAATTTTAGGTTCTGTAGAAGAAGTTTCAGGAATTCTCTCCTCCTTATACAAAGAAAGCACACCATATTTTCTCACAAGTTAGTTTTGACTTTGGAAATTTTGAGCTGTTTTCTATGAGTTAAAGATACTGTGAAAGAAAGTTGGCCACTTAGGAAAGTGAATGTGAGACAAGACTGTGAAGAATTTAACATGATCCTAACCATTTGTAGCACACATGAACTGCTGAACATGTCACGGTGAATAAGAAATACACAGTGAGGGAATGGTCAGAGACCAACAGGAGATTGTGAACACTGAGCTGTTTACTCATGTAGACCAATCAGGGATAATCTGTTTGATGAATATCACTGAAATCATTCAACAAAATACTAAGATGGTTCAAGCTGGGTGGGACTTAAGTTTATGTATTTTTAAAAGAAACCTTAAATTCCACACAAAGAAAGTAAACGTTACTCATCAATCACTTGGAATTACCAACTTTTTCTAAAAGGAAGCCAGAAGGTGTTAGGTCCCCTGGAAATGGAGTTACAGAAGCTTGTGAGCCCACATGGCATGGGCGCTGAGAAACAAATGTGGATCCTCTGGGAGAGCAAGGAAGCACAAACCCTTAACTCCTGAGCCATCTTTATGGCCCTGAATTTCCTACTTTAAATTATTGATACATCTTCTGACTTTGGTTTATGTTTTTATATGCGATCATATATGTATAAATCTAGATTTTTCCAATAAATTGGGCCATATAGTAAAAAAAAAAAATACAGCAAGCTCCTTATGTACTTCAAACATGGGATGAAAGGAGCCTTTGAGGTTTCCATCAAAGGCCATATATTTTCTAGTTATAAAAACATTTCTCAAAATTGCATGAAAGTTTAATTTATGTATGGAATATATCAAAATTCAGCTGATCTAGTTGAAGTTGGGGTCTAGTTCTTGAAGGCTCCACAAACCAAGTCTAACCACCTAGGCAGACAGCTGGACCACATGATACACTATATGAAAACCACTTGGTGGCCTTTTTCAGTTCAAAATTGACTAAGCCAATCCGGAGTGCTGAGTGGTGTGTCTTAGATCGCAATCAACATGCAGAGAAATCAGACTACCTGTAGAGATTTTAGCTTGGCATTTTGATTCCCTTGCAGGAATATAATCATTATTAAAACATTTGTTCAGATTTTATTGTGAAAATATTTCAAAGGTCTCAAATTTTCAGTAAGCATTTAGAAAATTGATCCTTGCTTAGAAGTAGCGTAGGAGCTCTTCCCAGGTTGTCCTTAGACATACAGCAGTGCCAACTGCCATTTCAACAAGCCTACTGGCTTTCCTGAATGGTGACAGTATTGACAGTAGTTTCTGTCCCTCCTGGCCCCACAGCCATTCAGTCCCAAAGAAACACACAGAGGTCTGCATTAATTATAAACTGGTTGGCCTATTAGCTCAGGCTTCTTATTATCTCTCATAACTTTCATCTTAACCCATAATTCTTGTCTGTGTTAGCCACATGGCTTGTACCTTTTATCAGTGAGGCATTCTCATCTTGCTTCCTCTCTGTCTGGGTAACAACTGCAGACTGAGCCTTTCCTCTTCCCAGAATTCTCCTGTTCTGGTTGCCCCACCTATACTTTCTTCCTGGTTGCCTTGCCTATACTTCCTGCCTGGCTATTGGCCAATCAGCATTTTATTAAACAATATAAGCAACAAATCTTTACAGGGTAAAAGACCATTGTCCCACAGCACTCCCCCCCCCATTTTTTTCAAAACAAAAACTCCAAATCTAATCTCTTTAGTTTAGCTTTGTTCCTGACCATTATCCATAGCAACTTGTAACCAACACTCTAAACAAAAACAAACCAGTACCTCTGCCAACAAATGGTGCCAATGTGGACAACTACATCCACATAAAACTTGAGAGAACTTAGGAAGTAATTCTAGAAACAAAAGAACAGAGTTAAGCACAGCTTCTTGATAGCAGTATTTTCTTGGGTGGGAGAGCCCAAGAAGCAAGCTTGCTAGGGGCAAGTATGCCTCATTTAAGAGAAGATTCCTGATTCAGCTTTAGCTGCAAATACCTTAAAGATCTTTTAAGAGGCCCCACCATAAAACACTTAAATAGTGGTGATGAATAGTTAACAGCATGCTTTTTGGTAGTGGGACCTTGAAATTTCATAGTTCTGGCAATAAACATGGCTCCAGCCAGTACCTCCTCCATAAGGCTAGACTCTCAGAAAGCTAAATAATGGGGTGGATCCAGTCATCAAAGTCATGGCTTTAATCCTAGTGATATTACTTAGCAAGTTAAAGGTTCATGTGGTCAGAAAAAGAAAGATATATAGTAAAGATAGATTCAAACAAATAAAACAGTGTGTTTTAAAATATATGTTGGCTTGAGAGAGAAAAGAAAAAGGATAAAGTCCTTAAAAAAAAGGAAAGAAAAGAAAAGAGAGTAGTTAGGTGTGGCACACACCTTTAATCCCAGCACTTGGGAGGCAGAGGCAGGCAGATCTCTGTGAGTTCAATGACAGACTGGTCTACAGAGTGAGTTACAGGAAAGCCAAAGATACACAGAGAAACCCTGTCTCAAAAAAAACCACAAAAATTAAAAGAAACAGAGTTTAAAATAAAGTCATGTAAAGATGGAAAATATGCAAAGAACCTGAATACTGCATGTTATTATGTTGTTTTTTAATTGTTTCATGGCTAAGGAAGAAACAACAGCTGCTAAAAGACATTTGATTATAAATGCTGCTGGATTAATCCAACCTATATATTTTGAAAATGCCTTGAGTTCAAAATTTAAGTCAAAATATATGTTACTGGGGCTGGAGAGATGGCTCAGAGGTTAAGAGCACTGACTGCTCTTCTAGAGGTCCTGAGTTCAATTCCCAGAAACCACATGGTGGCTCACAGCCATCTGTAATGAGATCTGGTGCCCTCTTCTGGCCAGCAAGCATACAGACAGAAAGAACACTGTATATATAACAAATAAATAAATCTTAAAAATATATATATATGTTACTTTGGAGAAGAATTTTTGCTTTTGTTTCCACAGGAAATGAGAAGTTGTGGATTTATTCTGGGTTAAGTAAAATCAGGTTTGATCAAAGAAGACCCCCTGAAGAATCTCCAATAGGAGCTGATGGCCCAGATGATCCAACATTTCAAAGCACCTCTGTTGGAGTTTCCTCTGAGCTCTGCATCCAGAACAATTTTAAGACTGCTGGCTGAGATGATCAAGCCTCACAGAATACTTCAGTCAGGACTTGATCATAATCATACATTTTCTTTAGGTCCCCATAAGATTATCATCATTCCCAATCAGCAGGAAGTAGCCTGGAAAACTATGCCCACATTGCCCCCCAACAATGGATTATGGATTATGGATGTTTGTCTTTGTTTAGTGTGTTGGTTACAGATTGCTATGGATAATGGTCAGGAACAAAGCTAAACAAAGAAGATTAGAATCAGAGTTTTTGTTTTGAAAAAAAGGGGGTGAAAGTGCTGTAGGACAATGGTTTTCTACCCTGTAAAGATTTGTTGCTTATTGTTTTAATAAAATGATGATTGGCCAACAGCCAGGTAGGAAGTATAGATGGGGCAACAGAACAGGAGAATTCTGGGAAAAGGAAAGGCTGAGTCTGCAGATGTTATCCAGACACAGAGGAAGCAAGATGAGAATGCCTCACTGATAAAAGGTACCAAGCCACATGTCTAACACAGACAAGAATTATGGGTTAAGATGTAAGATATTAGAGTTAATCAAAAGCCTGAGCTAATAAACCAGCCAGTTTATAATTAATTTTGATCTCTGTGTGATTCTTTGGAACTAAATGGCTGTGGGATCGGGTGAGACATAAATCTCAGTCAACTTGACAATACAGGAATATACAGCAAGGGTTTCTATGCCCTACATTGTGGAACCAGGAAAAGCTTGGCAAGAGACTTGTGTAATTCAAGCTTCATTGAAGACACAGGACCAATTGGAATATAAATAAAGAATTTTTTTAAAGTATAAGGCAGCAAGCAAGCTGGCTCAGAAGGTAAAGGCACCTATTTGTTTCTGAGCTGGTAACATGAATTCCAACCCCCATCCAGTTGGTGGAAGAGAACTAACTCCCACAAACTGTGGTCTGAGTTCCACGGGCATTCTGTAATACACACACAGCCTCCACCTGCACACAATTAAACAAATGTAATTAAAATTTGTTTAAAGAATGAGGTTTCCAGGATTATGGCAGTTGAGAAATTTTAACATCCGTAGTCTGGATGCCTGAGAATGAGGAGAACCAGCAGTGTACATTGTAGCTCTGAGAGTGAGTCTAGAAGCAAGAGATGACTGGGGTCCCTTCCCTCATTCCTTATCCCCACCCCTACCTTCTTTCCCATCTGGTATACCCACGAATGAATTGGTGTATTTGTGCTGGACTAGATGATTTGGGATGTAGATCTAATGTGTTATACATGTTCAGAGGAAAGTCTAACAAAGTAGAGGACGTTCTTGGTTTTTTCAAGGACACTTGCATGCGGAGTTCTTGAGCCTTTTGCTCAAAACATTAATGAGTTGGACAATGCCCATCCAGTTTGGGGAAATCCCTGTGGTTTACTCTGTTTACCAACTCACCTGTACATTACTCGGAAGCATCCTCACTTGTAGGAATGCTTTACCAAATATCTTGTCTTCCTATGTCCAAGAAAAATTGAAAGATTTATCATTGAAAGGCTTAAGTATGGAGGAAGGACCTTAGCAGGTGACCCTGAAACATTACTATGAACTGAAGATGAACTTACAAGTGCCCATCTTTCAGATATCCTGATAACTTCTAGGTTCAACTTTCATGTTGCTTTCCAAAGTTGCAATTTCCCAGATGGGAAGAAATACATGTTTCAATCACTAATCCTGTTAGGGAAGAAAAGAATGTTCTGAAACATTTTATGATAGTCTATTGGTTTATAACACATTTGGGAAGACAGGGAAAGAAAAATTAAAAGGCCATTGTATCTCATGATTTGGCAAGAGAAATGGCATAGCGTTGGCAGGCAGCTCTTTACTTGGTTTCAGTGGCATGGTAGGAGAATGCCAGTGGCATGCATTCATCTGCAAACAGGGTCCCAAGCTTGGAGGTTGATCAAAGGCTAATTTCTCTTTGGAACAAGTTTGATCATTTGGTATTTATTAATGGGGGTGGGGTTCAACCATTTCTCCTAAGAAGCTGCTTCAGAATATAATAACCTAGAGGAATCTACCCCCTTTGGCAGGCAAATGTAAAGCATGAGCACTTTAATGATATTTTTTAAAGGACTTATGCCATCCTGGTTAGTCTAAGTTTGTCTCTTGGGCATGTGATTTGGCAAAGAGCCGTAACTCACTCAGTTTCCTCACTTGATACAGTGATCTAATTTTCCACTGACCTAGAATATCTCTGACCCAGACAAACCCCAGCCCAGCAGAGAACTAGTGAGGCTTGAAGGCAGGTGAATTAAAATATCATGTCCTTTGAACTCTGTGTTATAATGTTAGAGAAGAATTCTCCCTACTTAGTAAACACTGGGATATGAAAGTTTAAGTCATCCCTAGGCTAGTTTGTAAGAATCTGAGGCTGGCAAATTTATTTTAACATTGGATTAAATTGGCAGTCTAAAACAGAAATTGTAACGTCAATAAGGTTATCTTTTAATTATGGGAAAGCAGCACACACTGTGGCTCTGAACATGTTTGTAAAGAAACAAAGCAAGTTGTAGAGTCCATTCTCCATTCCCTAACCTCCAGTCTATTCACCTCTACCTTCCACACCTCCACTTATACCCAACATTTGTGTTAGATTGGGTGATTTGGGGGACAGATCTAAGATATACAGTGTTAGGGGCCTATGGATGATGGAGGATGTCATTAAAATAGAAGAGATTGGTTTTCACTTGTGGATGGAATGGTGTATGCTAGTTTAGAGTTTGTCATTCTTTGTCATAGTTGACTGACAGCTCTCTCTGTCCCCCAACCTCAGTCTCCTGGTAAACAAAAAACTTGAATATTCTGCAGACTGTTAGCATCTCACCAAGAAAATGTTGTGATAGGCAAGGCACAGGCTAGATCTTGACTCTTGCTAGGGTGGAGTGCATGCAGCGGGGTATCCATCCAAACTCTACCCTGGTGCTGATGCAGGGAGGGTAGCCATTGCCAGCTGCTGGGAGGGATACATATGCAAATGCTGAAGTCTCCTCTTTCCCCACCCCCACACAAACATTCCTCTGATCTCCACTTTCCTCTAGTATTTCTTTTTACTTCTATCTGTAACCAACCTGTCTCTATTTCACCTTCTCACATTCATTCATTCATTCATTCATTCAATAAACAGGCTTCTACTGTCTACAAGGCATCCACATCAGCACACCTCTGTCTGTCCTTCCTCTTCACTTCTCTGGACAGGTACCCACATGCAGGTAAACCCATGGTTGCATTTCTAGCGCTTTCTCTACTTGGTGCATCCATCTGAGTAGTGACTTCTTCATGGCTCATAAGGCTGTCATCTGGTACCTTCTTTAGAATTTCCGTTTTCCCAGGTCTCATCCTTTTGAAGCTTTCTTCCTGACCATTTTCTTCTAAAAATCTCTCTCTCTCTCTCTGTGTGTGTGTGTGTGTGTGTGTGTGTGTGTGTGTGTGTGTGTGTGTGTTGTGTGTCATATGTTGTAGAGACTCAAAGAGGCCAGAAGAGGGCATTGGCTCTCCTGGAGCTGGAGCTATAAGAAGTTGTGAGCTACCCAAAGTGCTATGGTACAGAATCTGAGTCCTCTGGAAGAACAGCACATATTCTTAATCACCGAGCCATCTATCCAGACCCTTCTTTGTCACTTTCTGTTTCTTGTCCCATTTCTGATCTTTGGTTGGCCCTTCCATTTTTAACCCCATTTCTCCCTTAATCCCATATACTTCCATGGCTTGCTTCTCTTCCTTCAGCCATTCCTTACAGTGCGGAAAACTCTGAGGGATAAATGTCCAACCTATGCCTCTTTTCTAACTCCAGACATATTTAATCAATACTTTTACATAATATAGTCACATGTACCAATGATCACAGTTGCATAACAAGTCATCTAAAATTTAGAGGCATAGAAAACTCTGACACTGAATGAATATGCATCTAAGGATATCTGATCCTGCCACATGGTGTCTAGGGTTTCAGCTGGTAAGACTTATAGCATCTAGAGACTGGAATCTGTAAATGTCTATAAGTTCATAGCTGATGTCTGATGCTAGCTATTGGCTGGGACCTCATTTGTCCCTATCAGTCATAATACTTATAAACAAGTTTTCTTTATGACTTTATACTTCAGCATAATATGCCAGTCTCAAAACCACAGAACTTCTTATCTCGGAACTCAGTGTACTGGCTGGTTTTATGCGTCAACTTGAGTTATCAGAGAAGAAAGAGTGTCAGTTGAGAAAATAACACCTTGAGATCTATCTCTAAGACATTTTCTCAATTATCGATCAATGGGGGAGGGCCTAGTCCGTGGTGGATGGTGCCATCCCTGGCTAGTAGTCCTGGCTTCTATAAGAAAGGAGGCTGAGCAAGCCAGAAAAAGCAAGCCAGTAAGCAACACCCCTCCATGATCTCTGCATCACCTCCTGCTTCCAGGATCCTGCCCATCTTGAGTTCCTGTTCTGACTTCCTCCAATGACAAATTATGATCTGGAAGCATAAACCAAATAAACCCTTTCCTCCCAACTTGCTTTTTGGCCATGGTGTTCCATCACACAATAGAAACCCTAACTAAGATACTCAGGAGACCAAGATTGAGTGCCTAGCTCACAGTGAAGAAGCCAAAGTACATTTTACAAAGCATCTGGCCTTGGGAATCACTCAGTCTTACTTTCACCATTTTGAGTTGATTACAAGCATGTCACAGACTGCTGGTATTTGAGAAGAGGTAACTTCAACTCATCTGGTGACAGGGCAATGGCTAGGCTATAAAGTGCATGTTACACAGAAGATACGAGTACAGTCAACACTAGGGAGTGTAATATAGCCCTTCCCCATCCACTCATGGTGTCCATATATAAATATGTTCTTAGTGCTTGGTTCTAATTTTTCTTCATGATTTTGTTCATATTAGACGCATTTTCTTGTATTGTAGTTCACCAACACCACTTTGTGTTTTTACATATATATGCACATATATGCAGTCTGTTGTGTACATATATGTGCCTGCTTATCTGTATGCATGCCACATACATGCTGGTATGCAAGGACCAAACAGGAGTGTCAGGTTTCCCTGGAGACAGAGTTACAAGAAGTTATGAACACCTCAGTGTGGGTGCTGGGATCCAAACTCGAGTCCTGTGCAAGAGCAGCAAGTGCTCTTAATCCATGAGCCATTTTCCCACCTCTAGTCACCTTTTAAAAAATTATTTTGCCAAATTATTTGAGATTTCTGTAAATGTTTTGATCATTTTTATACCACCTCCCCAACTCTCTGCAGATTTCCCCTTCCCTACACACCCAACTTAGTGTCCATTTTTCTTTTTTTTGAAACCATTAAGATCAATTTGTGCTGCTCAAATATTCTTGAGTGTGTGGCCTTCCACACACATAGAGAAAAACTGATTGGTTCTTTCCCAGAAGCTATCAATTGACAGTATAGCTCCTTGGCTCAGTGGAATTGTGTGTCCAGCTCCCCTCCCAATGTGGGGCTTTGGTCTGGCTGGGGCTTGCACAGGTCTTATCCATGTTTTCACAACTGCTATGGGTTCCTAAGTGCAGCCGCCCTGCTGTGTCCAGACACTGTTCCTTGTAGCACGCACCATCTCTAGCTCTTACACTACTCCCACTCCCTCTCTGGCAATGATTCCTGAACCTTGGGAGAAGAAAGTGAGACTATATATTCTATTTAGGGCTCAGTATTCCACAGACTCTTATTCTCAGACTCTTGGGTTGTTATGAGTGTCTGTGTTAATTGCCATCTGAAATTAGAAGCTTCCCTGATGAGGGTTGAGACATGCACTAACCTATGGGTACAAAGCTAAGTCCTTAGGGAATGGTTTAATACTGCCCATTTAACACCTCTAATTCCAAGAAGCTATGCTGCTAAAAAATCAATGCAAATAAAAATAGCCTCCCTGAACTATGTTTAATCTATAACTACCCATCTTGTACAGTTCTGTGGTTTCATGATTCAATGACTATAACAAGTGCATGACATTTTTATTTGCTTGGGATACATTTGGTTAGCATAGGTAATTATTTCTCATCAAACACATCCTTTTACACCAGTATGACAATGTGATACAAGAATAGTTCTGGTTTCAGAGGAAAACATTTGATGCACTGCCTCTCTACTGGGGGTTACCTTTCTTTCTGCTCATAATCTTTACAGAGTAAAGTCAATAGTTCAGACTGAATCAGTACTCACACATGGCCTTTGGTTCCATTATCCTCCATACTTGGGAAGATTCTCCAAAATTGTCCTTCAGTACACACAGACCCAGCTGAAATATCTGCAGTAAAAGAGGCACATTCTTGTAGTGATTTGATGGTTTTGTTTTTTTCGTGTGTGTGTGTATGTATGTTTTTTATGTGTGTTTGTTTGATGTTTTGGCCTTTTGTTTCTTTTCTTTGACTTTTTCTAACTTTCCAGGAAGTTACCACTGGTACATTTTTGTGGATGAGTTGTTTGTCTTATGTGTTACTACACCAGAGAAGAAAAGGAGTTTGGTATTGTTTACATGTTGTGTGTAAAATGGGCCAAAATTTCAGTTTCATATCAGTTTGAGAAGACTGTAGAAAAATTAATGGGAACAATAGAGAGAGAGAGACAGACAGGGAGAGAGAGAAAGAATATTAGCTGTTGGTCTGGTGTATAGAAGATCCTTTGAACACAGAGTCATGCAAAGATTGGAATGTGCCACCTGCCTTCAGAGGCAGTGAGCTCTCTCTCCACCTCTCCACATGGGCTTCTTCCATCACTGGACCCTGGACAAGTTATAATAACTATTCAAGAATCATTGGATTAAGAATATCTTGCTCTTCCAAAATCTCATAATGAAACACCAGTACTTAAGGGGCAATATACCCCCAACCCGTGGCTGTTGGACAGTGTCTCCAACCTGGGTGTTAGGGCTCCAAAGAGAGGGAGACTTACGAGAGACATCTCTATGCACAATAATCTTAGTAAATGTGGTTTGACCACAAAGAAAAATTAGAGAAAAATGATTTGAATTCTGTAGCTTGTTCTAATGACCTATATTCTGTAACTGCTTGATTGCAACAAGATAAGATCTGTATTAGGAAGAGCTTAGTTAGAATTCTGTAAAGTTCATCTTTCACCTTCAAAATCACACTTGTCTCCATAACCAAAGGTATGTCCATAATGTTTTTTTGTACTAATACAGGGGGTGTTTCCTAATGAGTTAGCAGAGGAGAGCACCAACAAAGAACACCCAAGAACTCAGAAAAAGTAGGTGAGGCAGGACTTCACAAACCCCAGTCCTCAGATGCTGTTGGATAGAGCAGCACGGAGTAACCTTGCATGCCACTTGTCACGGTGTCTTCTGTGGTTATGACAGAAGGTACCAACTTCATTTATGTTAGAAAGTCAAAGCAGCAAAAGGCTTATGGTCATTTCTATATGCAAATTTCCATTACGGCAATGCTTGGAAGAATGGAAAATACCCACAGGCAAACCAAACAAAAGTTTATATATGTTGCAGTTGAAGTAACTGACAGGTAACATGTGACATGAGGAAAACATGGGAACATGTATAGGATGAACAGCACAGTTAAAACCATGACTCTTCAACATGCATTTAACTGGCTGTATGGTGTGGCCAGCATACTTCTCTGAGAGCCAAAGGGCCTCTGTTAGGGTTCCAATTTTGATGGCAAAAGCCATCCTGAGCAAGCACCTCTACATCTCCTTTGTAAAATGCAGCAAGTGAGCTGAATGCTAAGACTCTGCCTGCTTCTCCTCTTTATCCAGGATGATATTTTAAACATCTGCTTAAAGCAGAGTTAATCATCTTGCTTTTGTACTTCTTAACCTGTAACAGAACAGCACAGAGAATTTAGTCTGCCGAGCTATTTCAAGAATTGCAAAAAAAAAAAAAAAACTAACAAAATTCCATATGCCAATTTAGCACAATTTCTGAAGTTACAAATGCATTAAAATCTGTATGGTAGTGAGCTAGAACCTATTGACACAAAACAATTTCATGCTTCCAATAATTTTGTTTTCTACAGTATTCATTTAGTCTTCCTGTTCATTTCTTTTATTTTAAAATCACAGTTATTTATTCTATGTGTATGCATGTGGGTGCATGTGTTTTATGAGTGGGGTCATGTGCATGCTATAGTATATGTGTGGAGATCAGAGGACACCTTGAGAAAGATGATCCTCCTTTTCTACCATGTAGGCTTTAAGGATTTCCTTATAGAAATTAATATCCTCCTGATCATAATTGAGGCTCCTGTTTCATAAACTGCAGGAATCTATTTTGTTACTAAGAACACTCCAGATCCTTCCAGACTGTGTCGTGATACAGGGGTGAAGGTATCGATGAGGTTAATATGGAAAGAGGATAAATCGACAGAGTGATGATTCTTCAAAAAGATGGAACAGTCCCACTATCAAATGTGGTCAGTGCCTGATTAAGTGTGTTATGCTGTATGTCCCATACCAGGTTCTGTAACTGTGGTCCCTGCTCTGGAGGACAATAGTTCACTGATAATATACACCCAAACATACCACAAAACATACATATCACACAGCCACATATACCACACTTACACATACCACACCCACACATACCACATACCCACACATACCACACACACATACCACACACTCACACATACCACACACACACACACCACACACACACTACCACACACACATACCACACACCCACACATACCACACACACATACTTACCACATAGCCACACATACCACACACCCACACATACCACACTCACACATACCACACCCACACATACCACACACACCCCACACACACACATACCACACACACACACCACACACACATACTTACCACATAGCCACACATACCACACACCCACACATACCACACAAACACACATACCACACACTGACATGCACACACATGCTGCATACACACACACACACACACACTCACACACCATACATATGCCCATACATACCACACATACATACACACATGCACGCCACACATACACACACCACACATACCACACACATGCACCACCCACTGTAGAATAATACAAGTCACTATTTTATAGTATCAAGGGCAAGAAAACTAAACCCTCCAAAGAGGAGGAACAATGAACAACTTGGATCCGGTATCTTCCCAGAACGTTTGACTTTGTTTCACTCCGTCTGAAAACACTTTGTCATCTTTCAAGGTTTTTCCAATGAACTGCAGACTTTTGCTGTTATTTCAAAATGCTGCAAATCCATCGCCTCAAACCTATGTAACTGACTGGAACTGGAACTGAGAGTGTATTGTTTCATAGCCAGTTTAATAGGGCCAGTCCTGGGAAGAAAGTCACACTGTCAGATTCATGTGCATCCCAGATAGAGATACTGTGTGGAAATGATTTTTCTTCAGAAGCAAGTTTTATTTATTATTTTCCCTGTGGTTAAAGAAATATTCATGATGGGAAATGGCAGAAAATGAAAGCAAGAGAACAGAAGGACTTGAGAATCAACTCGTCAGTCGTATGGATGATAGATAAGATATAGCTCAACAAACACAGTATGCCACACACTGATTTGTAACTTGACGCCATTACCTACCTAATATATGATGATACTTTTTCTATACTGGAAAATATATCTCTGTAGCATTTTAATGATAGTCTAATATTTTATATTCTGTGGATTATACTATATCAAAGCCAATGGCTTTCTTACATTTTGGTCTCAAGACTCCTAAGTTAAAAATATTAATTTCCGTGAAGAAAAGAAAGGAACTTTTACTACAGGGAAGACTTTTATGAGCATTGTGTAGGTAGAGCAACTGGTAGTGGAGACTTTAGCAGTAGGACAGTCTATTAGTTGACATGAGCAAAGGCGTATGCTTCATTTTAAGGGAAAGGTTTTAGAAATCCATAATTTTTTCTCAGTTACAAATTATTGAGAACTTTGAAGAAAAATGACATTTTTGAGGAAGAATCTAACTCTGTATCACAGGCTGGCCTGGAATTTATTATGTACTCCATGTTGACTTTGAACTTATAGCAGTCCTCCTGCCTCAGCCTCTCATGTGCAGAGATTACAGGCATCAGATAGCTTCTATTTTTAATTATTTTATTCTTTGAATATTTCATTCATGTATATAGTACACTTGGTTATATCCACCCCCATTTCCTCCAACTCTCCCTGCCCCTGCCACTAGACATGTCTGTTGTAGAAGGCCTCTTGTTTGTTCCCAGCTGCCCAGAACAGAAATAATCATACAGAAACTGTATTAATTACAATATTGCTTAGCCTATTAGCTTATGCATATTTCTAGCTCACTCTTATCTCTTAAATTAACCTATTTCTATTATTTTATATTTTACCATGAAGGTCATGGCCTACCGGCAAGGTTACAGCTGATGGCTTGTGTCTTTCCCCTTTGGTGGCCCCATGGCTTCTCCTGACTCTGCCTTCTTTCTCCCAGCATTCAGTTTAGTTTTCCCCACCTACCTCTATTCTGCCCTGCCCAGCTCAAGACAATTTTTTTTTAATTAACCAATGATATTCACAGCATACAGAAGGGAATACTACATAACATGACCCTCTCAAATTCATATCCTTTTTTTTTTATAACACACTAAGTCTAATTAGTGCTGCTATTGTGTACATGGGTCATACACTGGGGCATGGGCAATTTACCAATGACCAACTCCCCAACAAAGAAGAGTGACTCTCCCTCCCCAGACAGCTATCAGCTGCCAATAGCTCCTTAACTAGGGGTGGAGTCTTTTGAGCCCCTCTCCCACCTGTGATAGATTTGTAGCTCTCTCAGTGTGTGTAGGTTTCCTGCAGATAACCACAGCTTTTATAGGTTTATGTATACAACATCCATGTCATGTTCAGAAGACAGCATCTCACAGCATCCCTCCCATCTTTTGCCCTCTTCCTTGATCTTCTCTGGGCCTTGACAGAGGAAGGAGTTTACGCAGATATCCCACTTATGGCTAAGAACCCATAATCACTTAATCTTAGCGTTTTGTTTAGTTGTGAGTCTCTATATTAATTACTTTCCACTGAAAAAAACGAAGCTTACATGACCATGGTTGAGAATAGCCGCAGTCTATGACTACAAGCATAAACAAACTAGGAAGTAATTTGCAACAGGACTATTTGGCAAAATAACAATAGTAGGTTCCCCTAACATCTGTGACATCCCAACTGTGGAATTTTGACTAGGTTTACAGCATAAGACATACATTCTCCCCCCGTAGGGCAGACCTCAAATTCATACAGAAGAGGCCGGTTACCGCAAAATTGTCATGGCACTATTGCGGCAGCTGCTCACCTTGCCTTGAAGGTCAGTATTGCAGCCTGCAAGGTCTAGTGCTGGCCAAAGCTATTATTACCGTTTCTTCTCAAGCAGCCTAATAGTGTGTTGTGATGCTGTGAAATCTAGCCAGCAGGGAGGCTGTCTCCTAGCCATTTGAGATTTGTTTCTCTATACCCTCACACATTTCCTTAATAAATTCCTATGGCAACACTGTGAGGTAGATTATCTTTAGTTTTGGTTTTGTTGTTTATTTTTAAGATAGTTACAACCTTTCTCCCTTCTCTTTCCTCCCTTCAAATGCATTCCATATATGTCTCTCCACTCTCCTCTAAATCCATGGCTCCTTTGTGAATCAATTGTTACTGCATGAATATATGGAAAAATGCCCAGAAAATACGTCTGTATTTCAGCTTAGGCCTTCCTAACTGGACAGCTCATGCTGTCAACAGTAAGAGCATCTACTGCATCCATGAGCAGGGGGTGTGGAGGGCAGGAGACAAGGGCACAATTAAGCTGGGTCATATGTAAAAGTATGATTTCAAAAATGATCATGATATTTATTAGAGCTTAACTAATTGTGAGAGTTTTATTTTTCAGGAAATTTTAATTTCCCTACTAGATGCACTGAGGTGCATAGCAGTGAGGTCAGAAAGTTGGCATACAATCATCTGCATGATGCATGTCACTCTTGTAGAGATGTGTTCTGCTACACTGTACTTGTTTTTATTGAAATGTATTGCTATTCGTATATACACCTGAGCCTTATAGAAATAAGTTCACTGATGCATTGGTAGTGACTGTAACCACATGTCCTCCCTCCCTTTATTGAGAGGTACCTAAGCTAATATTACATGCACCATCTCTGATTTCTCCTTATGACAATTCTATTAGGGTAGGTATTAGCACCATTTTACAAAGAAACTGGGGAACAGAGAGGAAAGTTAAATAGGAAAGAGGAAAAAATAGGACATGCCAAAACCTGTATCTTTTAACTGCTTAAAAATGAAGCTAGATTTTTCTTTACTTTTTTATGCAGCACAGCACAGAAAAGCTTGCCATCAGACTAAATGATCAGGATAGAATTGGTACAGCCAGCATCCCTAAGCACTGTCATGCTCCAGCCTGAGGTCTGTGACTGCGTCCTACCAAGGACAGCAGATCTGTGCTCAGGTAGCATCTGGCCAGTGTCTTTCTCCTGTCCTGGGATGGTGACAAGCCAGATCAGAGCAGACACTGTGATTGTTTCTTTTTTAAGAACAGCATCAATCATTTCCAAAAGGTTGGCTTATACAGCGTATTAGAAAACCATATCACTTATTTCTAGAGTTGATACTGACCATTGGCTTGGATATCTATATCAAGTTCTGGCATGAAGCCATGTTTGTAGAAAGAAAACAGTTTCCTGTGAGAGCATTGAAGAAACTTTGATTATAACAACCTCATGACAATTATAGAAGATATGCATAGTGCCTCAAATATAGGTCACATTTTATAAAATGCATGTAATCTGCTAAAAAATAAGATAAAAATTCAGCTTTGGAGATAAGGTTCTGTATAAAAAAAGAATTTCATATATATAAAGCCAGAAGATAGCTCATATATGTACATGAATATTTATTAATTTTAACACATGAATAAAGTATAATGTAGTAATAATCTATGTTATAAAATATATGCATCTTTACTTGACCCTCTTGTCCCTGTATGGACGTGAATCAATGTGATCTAAACCCCAAGTCTCCTACCTGGGAAGTGTCAAGTTGACATTGTCTATGACTTGGAAAACATTCCATTAGCCCCCTCTCTTGATTTTCATTCATGTTGCCTCAATTTCATGTCAACTGCGGAACGAAACCCTGTCTTTCTGAACAATTCTCCCACCTCCCCCTCCCAAGATCTCACAATGCATACATACACACGCACCGTAAAACACTAGCCACTTTTGAGATGACTTAGGGCTTGTGTCCTTGGCTCTATTTTGATACCCCATACCTCTAATGTTACCCATCCCCTCTATTCCCCCCTTCTCTTCCTCCAGATTTAACAAGGAAAAATATCCCTTTCCACATGATAAGCAATTCTACACGCGTTCTACCGAAGTCTGTCTAGCTCTGTCTATGGTTGCTTTCTAAAAAGAAATTGGGGAAAATAAAATTATCTCCTTCTTCTTTCATATCTATTACACTGACATTGTAAGTGATATTTTGTCTTTTCACAGCTTTAATGTTTGTAGGACTGATTTCCCTGGGATTAGATACCCAACTCTGATGGACATAAGCATACAAGGGACCCTGTTGTTTCATGAAATTAACAAGTCTGGATTGATATCAGGGGAACCTGTATAGGACCAAACTAGGCCCTCTGAATGCGGGTGACAGTTGTGTGGCTGGGACAGTCTGTGGGGCCACTGGCAGTGGGACCAGAATTTATCCCTAGCTTTTTGGAGTCCATTCTTTTTGAAGGGATACTTTGCTCAGCCTCAATATAGGGAGGAGGACCTTTGTCCTGCCTCAAAGTGATGTGTCAGATTTTATTGAATCCCCATGGGAAGCTTTACCCTCTCTGAGGAGTGGTTCGGGGGTGGACTGGGAGAAAGGTGGGGGGATGAGGGGGAGGAGAGGGAGTGGGAACTGGGATAGGTATGTAAAATGAGAAAAGATCATTTTTAAAAAAGGAAGAAGTCCAAGGTATGCCAACCTAAGGAAACTTTGATGCAGGGGCTTAAATGAGTGTTCAGGACCTCTCTGTATCACACAGATCTGCCCTCTCTCTCCCCCAGGGAAGGTCCTCACTATGCAGAGGCCCTTAAAACATCCAATCCAGTCCTGAAAGGGGACATATCCTATGTTATATAATGATCTGACATTTGGTTACAGAATGCTTGTATGTTCTTGTATGTAGTTTAGGACATTGTTTGGAATATCCTGAGTATCCAATGCATATTTGTCAGCTTTAACTGTTTACTTAGCTGATGTTCATTTCTACCTGTACTACCTTGGACCTTAAGAGAACAGTAGTTAATTGCACCAAATCTCTAGTCTCTTCTGGAAAATATTACCCTGAAAAATACAGACAATAAAGTTCAATTTTTATATAGTATTAAAGTCCATAAATAAAGTAAGGCACTTGTGACCGTCACTGAGTGAGGTGAGATAGAGGAAGGGCTCCCTTTAGGACACTGGAAGAGTCTGTTTAAGAAGAAGTATTTAAGCTTAAATCTAAATGATAAGAAGAAACCATCCAGATGAAGATAGAGGAAAACATCTCAGCCAAGGGAAAGGTGGTATGAAGGTCCTGTAGCAGGGGTGGGGTTCTCAGGTTAACAACAGAAGGGAAAGTTGGGGACACTGGAGCACCACCAGAAAAGAGAAGAGTGTTACATAAGTCAGGAAGGTAGACAATGGCAAACTAGCAGAGCTGTAGAACCCTGTGAGAAGCCAGTTGGATTTTATGCTGCTAGGCAATGAGAAGCTTCCAGAAGAACGTACATGTAGCAGTGATGTGATTGTACATTTATGTTTTTATGCCTGGTAAAGTGGGCACAACATAAAACTTGTCAACTTAACCCACAGACCATTGAGTATTGCTAAGTGTATTTATTGTATCCTGCAGCCAAACTCCAAAACTGTTTTATCTTGTAAGACTAAAACCCACATCAGCTATATAACTCACTATCACCCTGTTTCTCTAGCCCCTGGACACTACTGTTCCTCTTTTCTGTGGATGTGATTGCTCTGCACACTTACTGCTCATTAGTGGATTCATACAGTCTGGGAATTTTGGTCACTGGCTTATTTCACTTAGCATGTCATCAAACTTGTTTATTTTGTAGCCATTCTATTGCAAGCGAGGGGCTATCTTTTCCTCAAAGAATGTATGCACTTGTTTTCCATCTGTGTATTATTTGATAAGTCTGCTCTAATTTTTTGTCCCCTTTTTAATAGGGTCATTTTGTCATTGAAGTTCCTTATATATTCTGGATAGTAACTCTTTGTGGGACTCGTGATTTATAAATATTTTCACCTTCCCGTAGAATGCCATTTCATTCTGTTAATTATGGCTTTCATTTAAGTGTACTCTAATTATTGTTTTTTTCTTTGGTTGATGAAATTATTGGTGTTATATCCAAGAAGTGTCATTACCAAATCCAGTGCTGTGTACCTTTTCCCTCTGATTTTTTTCTCTCTGTGTGTGCATGTGTGTGTGTGCATGTTAAAATCAGGTGTCTTCCTCAACCCTCTCCATATTACTTTTGGAGACAGGATATCACTGAATCTGGAGCTTGCTGATTAACTAGACTAATTGGTCAGTAAGCCCTAGGGATCCCCCTCTTTCTAGGAATCCAGTGCTGGGATTATAAAAGCACACCACCCTCCTCATGGTCAAGCGGCAGGCACTTTCCCAACTGAGCAATCTCCCTGGCCCTTCCCCAGTGCACTTTTGTATAAATATTACAGTTTTAGCCTTCTCAGTATGTCAACTTACAGTTTTAAAATTTCACTTTGACATCTGTTGGGAATCAGATGGTAGAGATGGAGACCAATAAGGGATACCTCTTTGTAGCAAGAGATGATGGTGAGTTGGATCAGAACAGCAGCTTAGAGAAGGCTCAATTCGCCTGAACATAAAGCTTTGGATTTATTTCCGTAGCAATACCAACTGCCCAGTATTGTGTATCAGGTTGAGTGGAGATTGCTGATGAGCTATCCCGCTGAGGATGCCCAAACACCTAACCAAAATATTTACCCCTTCAAGTTCCCTTACAGTTCAGGGAGGCCACATGGAAAGCACTGGCACATGAAACATAAGCAGAAATCTAACAGAGATTTTACAATTAATTTTTACTTCCTTGATAAAGGCACCACATTTTCATTCTTCCTGAACAAGACACAAGACTGAATATGGAACATCCATTTTGTGACAAATGCTATACTACAAAGGGCAAAGCAGAAAGTGAGGTAAGCCCAGGATGGTAGCCTGGACCCTGGGACTTGTACTTTCTAAAACCCAGCCTGGTTCAGCCCCCTGTGCTGGAGTTGTGTGACACACATTTGGGCACAAAACCCCTCTCAGACACAGTCATGTGCTAAAAACTTAGGCATGTTGCTTTTCTGGATTTTCAAAACAGCTCTATAATGTCTGATGGGGAATCTCTGTCAGCCGAAGATCTTTAAGAGGCAGTACCAGGTTAGGGCGTGACCTTTTTGGTACGTGGAGAAAAATGCCAGCCCACCCAGGGTTCGCTCTATCTGTGGTTCCAGCAGTACACAACTGAGGTTGGACTTCTCATTCCTGTTTCGTGAGTTTGCCCCTCATAATAAAGCAAATATATTTGGTTTATCTTAGAGTTAGCCTGGGATTCTTTGACGCACGTCTGACAACAAATGTAGAGAATTTTTTTTTCCTATTTTAGAGATGGTAACACTGAAAGTTATGTGTACAGCTATGTGACACATTGAGTAGAAAACAAAGAAAGACTAAATGTTAAAGAAAATAACATATAACCCAGGCAAATCATGAGTCAAAGTGATAAAATTAAATAATGTAAACAGGCAAAGGGTCATCTTGTTTGCCTGGCAAACTCCTGCTAATCTGTCAGCCCCAGCTGGAAACCTCAGCCACCTCTCAATAAAACCTCCTCAGATGTCTTGAGGCAGCATCAGCTCCTCGGTTGTCTTTGTTCACACATATCTCTATAGCAGCATTTTGTTTTCTTATAAACGATATTCTCACACATCTTAACCTCTAAACTGTGGGTGATTTGAGGTGAATAGCCAGGTCTTACTCTTTTAGACAATCACTAGGATAATGAGTGTAGTGCAAGGTTTTGAATTTGCAAAGTCTTGTTAGTAACATTAATATAAAAAAATCCTAAAATTTTCTTTGTTTTTACACTGGGAACCACAGTAAATGATGGTCTGCTAAGAGCAGCTCTCAGAATTGAGGGGGAAAAACTACAAGTATAGCAAAGTGTCAGTCAGAAGGAACCAAGAAGAAATAAATAAGCTACAGAAACTAAAACAGCTGCAATAATGCAAATTAGGAACGTCACTGGATTTATGTGACAAGATGGTGGCCTGCAGAATTTCCCGGAGGGTGAGCCATGTCTCCTTTGGTTTTGGTTAGATTGTTAAAAATATCCTTTTTACTTACAGCTGTTTTAGTAAGTTCTGAGTTTTGAAAATATTTCTGCTTTTCCTTCTCTGCAAAACCTACAAAAGTAAATATTTGAATATTCTGACTTAAGACAGATATTGAAAGGTAGATCAGGGATCATCCATCATGTAGGAACATATACAATCTCGTTATCCCAATAAGAATTTCAAAACATACAGCAGACGATCCCTGTTGATTGACATTACTGTTGAGCATCAAGCGAGTGGGGACCATCCTTCAGCACTCTACACTCTAGCCTCCTCCATCTGTTCCTGTCCACTAGAAGCAAAGGTTATGCCTAACTACAGCCCCACTTCTAGACCAGGCCTTAGCTATGCGGAAGCCAGAATTCCTTCACAAATTGCCTCAATCCTATTTCAAGGGCCCAAACAGCCTCACCTGGGCCAACCCTTCTCTATAAAGACTAGGTTATATCTGCAGGATAGCTATCTGCAGGATGTTAGTAGTTCCTAATGAGGTGTGGGCAAGTGAACACACTTCCACATGAAGGTGAAGATTTCACCTGCACAGCTCTGAAGATGCTCTACTGGAGGAATGAGACGCTGGGAGTCGCAGTGCAGGCTGACGCCCTCTCCAACCTTCCATGTTCCACAGCTTCCCCTCAGTTATACAACTGGAACACAAATCTTGCCTTCTGAATCATTATTGGACTTTTTTTTTTCAAAAAAGGAAGATGGGACATATTTTGCTTAATAGTTGGTTGTGCAGTTTAACTTTCAAACTGGGGCAGGCAGAGAAACTAGACTTCATTTATACTCTTGCTTTGGACACCGGTAATAATAGACATGAGTCATAACAATAGTCAGTAAATAAAATCGGGAAGGAAGAGGATAAAAACTTGTAAAAGACTGTTAGATTAAAAGGTTTTCCCCTCCAAAACCACAGCACACATGTACTCTAGGATGAGAGATGATCTCAGAGACTGCCCAAGAGCCAGGATCCAAAATAAATGTTTATTAAACCCTTACGAATGAGTTAATGAAGAACAAACATGCTCACTGCTGTTTGCATCCATAAATAGCCCTGTGTATATGATAGAACTTGGGGGATGCAGGGAAGCTTAGTATGGCCAGGCCCACCCCCCAACTCCATCCTGCAGGGCCTGCATACAGACTTCTTCTCTTCTCTGGTCACGCTGTTTCTCTGGATCCTTCGCTGCTTGACATCTCAGCAATGTCTCTGACCAGTTCCTTCATTCTTCCTCACCCTAATCGAAGAGCAGCCAACACCAGAAACTCCTAGGAACCCCCAATTCCTGTGATGATCGCCACCTCAACTCATCACAGCGGGGCTGGGAATCCTTTCCCCAGCTGTATGCAAGCAGGAATGGTTGTGTTTACACTCTCCCACAGCACCGAGCGCAGGGTTTCACACACACCGGTCTTGAGGAACATTGATGGGATCTTCATTGGGTGGATTTCAGATGTGGGAGAACTATTTTCAGACAGGATCCCCTGCCTGAATTTGTGCACGAGTACTCAGACAGAATTCCCCCGCCTGAATTTGCACACGAATACTTTTTGCTAAGGGCATACGTCCTGGCATCAGGCTGCCTGGGTTTTTATCCTTGCTCTGTTATTCCTCTGTATATGATCTTGAACAAATCATTCTGTTTCCTTCTGATACCAAAATGCAACACGTTTTAACCTAAAAGTCATGATACATTGATAGAGAATAAAATCAATATCATGGGCCAAAGTAGCATTCTTGTTTTTTCTTTAAACAATAACATAGCAAAGGGTAAATGATCAGAATGCTTAGTAGCTGGGAAGGATTTACTCCCAAGATTTTGTTTTCAAGATTTCCTTTAAGTATTGATTTATTATTTAGTTTTAAACAACAAAATATTTCATTACCTATAAAATCAGAGCACAATATTAAAGATTATCAAAATTGATGACATTTGTGTAAATCTCATAAGTGAGGAAATAGTCCAAGATTATGTCTCTGAAAAATGTGCATTAAATTAGATGCTTCAAAGTAATTTTCTGTCTTCATTAACTAGATATATAATAAAGGAACACAGTCACTCCATATATTTAAACATCTGATTCTTGTTTTGTCAATGCTGACCTCATAAATAATCATAATAGGTATAAGTTTTATCACCTAATTCCAAGATTGTATTTATAGTGTTCCAAACAATTGTACAAAGGAAACATTATGCAAGAGACACTAACAGTTATAAAGTAAGATTTGGTGAATTGATCAATGAAAATTGTTAGTATGCCAGTTATATGCTAAGTACAGCCTTAATTCTAAGTTTGTTTCAGGCATCACTCCTACTAGACACAGAATTTCCTTTGATATAATATATATACATATATATGTATATATATACACATACATAAAATATAATGAACAGTATATATACAGCCTTTTTGTTGCATGTGTTGGGTTTCCTGCCTTCCAAGAAATAAACCAAGGATACTATGAAGACTTTTTCCTTTTATTTGAATTAGACATTTTTTCACTCACATAATACATCCTGATTATTGTTTTCTCACCCTCTGCTCCTCCCAGTTCCTCCTCCCCTCCCCTCCCCTCCCATCCGGGTCCACTCCCTTTCTGTTCACATATTTAATTGGCAATGGGCTGTATTTTATAGTGAGTTACTGTTAAGTATTGTTTGATAGCCGTGCTTTATAGAATTGCCATGGAACTGACCCATCTTCTACGCATTGTTTATACGGTGAACACATACATTGTAGTTCAAGAAGTCAACAAAGGTTTCTTGAATACCTACATGATAACTGGCTCATTACATGAGATTCTAGCCCATGGCCAAGTACCCCTACATAAGATGTTGTATGTTCACATCACACAGCACATTTCAACATGGATCAAGATGAAGAGGGCTGACCTAAGGGTAGGTGGAAAGTTGAATGGACTGGGAAACCCCATTGTTCAAGTGTGTTCATTGTTGACCAAAGCCCTTTGGAAAGTTGAAGCTGAACACGACTTCCTTGCTTCTCCCCTCTGCCCTGTACACACACTGATAAGTTCTGCATAGCAGAGAGTGTTTGGGAAGGATATGAGCCGGCACTGAATTTTCATTCAAGAAAAATAAGGGTACTTTGTTTTGAGAAGAAATGTCATGTATGAATTACACAGACTTGTGACCTTTAAGCAGGATGTGCTCTCTCAAGTTTAACGATAACCTTTAGGTATAATTTCTCTAAACTTTTATCACTATTTAGAAATTGATTTTCAAGTTAGGCTTACGTCACAGGCACATACATATTATTAAAAACTTCTCTCACTTGGAATAGCTGTGTCACTGATTTTGTCAGAGTCTGCATTTATAATTTAAATATATATATATATGTTGGTAAAGAAAAAGAATAAAAAGCATAATCAAGAGACTGTTAAAATTTATGAATGACTTTAATTTGGGAAGGTGTAAATCATTGGTGGAGCCTCATGTGGCTTTCATGAAGATCCTCACAGAGAGGAAGCCCTGAAGAAATGCTAATTGAATCACATCTGTGAAATTCTTAAGTGAAGTCATTGTAGATATTATAAACAATGGCTAAGCTATATCAAGCACTTGTGATGTGCCTGCAGCAGAGCTGGGCACACTGCAGGTCATTCCTCATCTTACCTCATGGGAGGTTGACACACAGCATTAGACCATTCCACACATGAAAAGCTGAGGCTTAGCTTCCTCAAGGTCTCACAACTAGTAAGTACAGTCATAGGATGTGGGTTTTGAGGTGAGAAATAAAATTCAGTGTTGGATCCAGTTCTAATAATCTTAGGGGAAATTCCTTGGGCTACTTTCTTTTTATTAGAGCTTTCTCTCCCCGCCTACCATGGCCAGACAGGATTATTTTCCCGGTGATTTTTAGAGTTTTGAAAAACTGCATATGCATTTCAGAGATGGAGAAAAAGGGAGACTGGCCCTGAGGCTGACATCTATCTTGCTGGGAGTAGAGGTCAGCGGAGGTGAGAGAGGGGTGACTTGGGCTATGGCACTGATCTGCTCAAAGAGATTTCTCTCCCTCTTGTTCAGTGGGCCCTGACCCCTCTGTGTCCTGGAACTGCCAGTCGTGTTTTCTTCTGTTGGAAAAAGTCAAGCTGAGGCAGCATATTCTCCACAAAGTACTCTTTGCTGGCTGAATTGAGGGCAGGTCCATAGGAGAGCTGCAAGGTGGCCTTATGCAGAGTATTCCCTACAACAAGGGTAGTCAAGGCAAGCTAGACTAGCCAAGCTAGGTTCCTCTGGGATTTGACCTGGATAATATGAAGGAAAGAATGGAGAAGAATGGAAAGCTCAGACAGTAAGAAAGAAATTGTATAGGGGCCATGAAAGAGAAAGTTGGCCAAATAGTCCCCTCAAGTTGTTTTGGCTCCATTCAATACGTGTTTTCCATAATTAATTTTAAATATTTAAACTCTTTTTTCTTAAAGAACACACTGTTTTTTCTTCTGAGTCCTGTGTTTAAGTTCTCACTGAAGACATAAAACAGAATTAAAGTCATATATACCACTCCAGGGACTTCTATGAATGATGATCCCAGGGTGTCTGTCACACAGAACTTCTCAAAGGGTAAGAGAGGTTTGTGCTTTTTCCAGATGATTCCTGGGATTTGTAAAACTATCATAACTCCTGTACAGTTTGCAGAGAAGTAAAACACTGCCTCATGTCCTGGGCTCTCTTACTCTTCACAGTGGGTTTCTGTGGTCACATAAACTTTGTCCAAATTCCACATCAAAACTCACCACTTGAGGCTTGGAGGAAGCATAAAGAAAAAAATCCTTGGATCCCACCATACAAAGATTTTCTATTGTTTTTGAAAGACAAGCGTGGGCCCTCAGCTGAGAAGGAACATAGAAAGACCAGATGCATAAGACAGAGGAAGTGAGGGAAGAAATAACCCCAGTTTGTAATGCAAGACACCTTCAGCAGGTGGCTGGACAGGCAAGCTAGGGATGTGTATGTAGAGGGGCAGGAAGGCAGAGGACACTCAGACAAAGGGCAGCTGGAAGGAGCCAACACCACACTGCTCGATCACTAGCATTTGAACCAGTCTCCTCTCAGTGCTGGGAGTCCACCTTGTAACTGGGATCTCGGGACACCAACATCTGCACCAGATTTTAAAGTTTGTCCATGCTCTTCACTCAAACAAACCAAATTCATTCCTCCATCCAGAGAAAAGCAGGATTGTTAGTCCTCTGCTTCACAGAAGGTACAATAGAGGCCAAGGCTGCAAACCCTGGGAGACAGAAGACAAGCTACTTCCAAATCCTGAGTTAATTCTATTGTTCTTCTTCGCAAAGAGGCAGATAAAAGTTTGCTAGCAGTTAGACTAGGCCTGTCCGTGTGAATCCAAGTTAAAACAGTCTCACTGCTCTAGACTATACAAGCTTACTTCAACACAAATGGATATTTCTGCTGTGGTTATTTTATATCCAAGACTTTTTAGAGGATTCGCCCACTGAAGATTCTATCTCTTCTTAGTGCCAAACTATACATATCACATCTTATTTTGACACAAAAGATGAATATTTCATCTAGGGAGCAGGTTGATTGGAAAAGGTAATGCACTATCTTGGTTGCCCTATTTAAAAAGAGATTCTTTATACTTACTTAAAATTAAAAATAGCTGGGTTTTGCAGCAAAAGCCTGATGCCACACACCCACTGTAGAAAGTCTACCAGCTCTCAGGCCCCAAGCCCTGCTCTTCTGTCTCTCTCTCTTTCCCTCCCTCTCTTTCTCTCTCTCCTATCTCTGCTTTGTTATTATTAGACTCCATGCCCAACCTCAAAGATTATTGGTAAAAAAATAATTTTTCCTTAGGTTCATTTCTATATCTACAAATGTGTAGAACCTTACTATGAAGAACAATGACAGGTAACATATATGTATAAATTCATGTTTTAGAATTAATCCATAGCCTCGGTTAATCCATAGAAGAATCATAACTTACTGTTATTCCATCTTTAAATGTTGCCATTAAAAATTAGAAATGTTGAGTGATTTGCCTAGAATTTTGCAGCCATTTACTGTGAGATCTTAGATCAGAACCCAATTCTCTAGATAGTTCATTGAGTGTCTCTTAAATATTCCACAATGATTCTTGCTCTGATGGGAAAGTCTAACAGGATAATTTACTTTATAATCAAGCAATGAAACTCTTAATTCATACATTGACTCATTGATTCAACAAGCATTTTCTGAGTCCTAAGTATATACTCTAATCTAGGCACTAAGGATATAGCAATTAACAAGTAGATAAGGACTATACTATACAATTGAAAATCTATGTAAATATAATACTTATGTGCATATATGTATTAATTATGTGCCAACTTGTGATATTAATAACATATTTTTAATTCAGCATGTCTGGAAGAATGAAAACGTCTTATTCTTGTATACCAGGAAAGTAAAAGACATGATCATAGCAATTTTAATTTTTATGGCTTTAGTAGGAAACTGCTCTTTCCAAATGTCCACACTAATGTAGCTGGGTAACTGTTGCATGGCATGATCTCAGAATGAAATATCATGTAACATCATAAATGATCTATATCCATTAGCTATAATATGACTTTGTGATAAAATTATTAACGTTAGGTGGTGGAAAACAGAAAGTCTCAGAGACTGAAGACAACACATTGAAGACATTTTACCAAAGCCAACAAGAAGCCAAGCAATACTGAACAAGATACCAACCAGGGATATACTATTTAGGCAAAGCTATTTTTAAGAATTAAAAACACAAAGTGGAAAGGCAGAGGTTAGTTTGGAGGAAGATATACGGGGCTATTTTGATTGTTTTGGCAGTGTTCTAGTACCTAGAATATGTAGTGATTTCAAGGTTGTTCTTTTAACATTATGACTTAAAGCTTTTTAATTCATGTGAAGATATCAAATGTTATAAGATATATAAATCCAGTGCAGGAATAATGATGAAGATAATAGCAACCACACTGCTTATACCACAAAGTGGCCTTGGTTTGACCAGACAAGACATATGTATATGAAACACTGAATTTTACAAAGAAAATCTTCCTAACACAAGACGATGAAGAATGACCAACAACCACTTTCTAGCAAGAGGGAAAGGGTTTTATCATCATTAAAGGTGCCTTATGTAATGTGTGGCACCTAATGAAATGTGGTAATGATTCTTTAACTGGTGTAAGATGCGATAAAGTGTACAAAGATAAAGTGTTCATGCCTTCAAGAGTGGCAAGAACCTCAGTCATCTTTTATCAAACTACTTACAGTCTACAAGAACTAAATACCTAAAATGCATCTTAACAAATCCTACAGTAGATAAGGGGTTAATTACCATAGGCTATAAAAAGAAGTGTCAGAGACAGTTCTAGGGGCAGAACCAATACCTGGGCAAAATAACAGGTGTGGTATTTACTTGCTATCTAGTGTCTTTGATCTCTGACTAAACAACACATAAGGCTGTGATGGTAATAACTGCCTGTCTTAGTTAGGGTTTCTATCACTATGAAGAGACACTATGACCACAGTCCTCTTAAAAAGTAAAACATTTAATTGGGGTACCTTACAGTTTCAGAGATTTAGTCCATTTTTCACCATGGTGGGACATGGCAGCATGCAGGCAGGCATGGTATAGGATCTTGATCCACAGGCAACAGGAAGTGAACTGTGAGACTGGGCATAGCTTGAGCACAGGAGACCTCAAGGCCCACCCCAACAGTGACACACTTCCTCCAACAAGACCACACCTACTCCAAGACCATTCCTTTTGGTGTCATTTTCTTGCAAACCACCACACTGCCATACAGAATTAAGAAAAGTAATGCATTAGAAATATTTTGGTAGACTGTACTTGTAAATAATACAAATATCCTTAAAGCTTTTATTTAATCCCACAATTCCATGATTCAAGCATTCAATGTGCAATCATCCATTTAATAAGCATATTGAGTACTTGTTCAGTGACTAGATGCCAGTATTCTTGAGGCTATGGTGTGTCCCGGAAAGCAGAAGGTCTAATCTTATCCGTGCAGGAACTGAAGACATTTTCCCTTTTTATCTGTAAATATGAACTGTAATTGAACCATATGTGATTAACTCCCATAATATAGAACAAAAAGTAAGACTGGAGGGCTAGGAGAGGTTAATTCTAACTATAATGTTAAAGATACACTTCCTACAGAAGTTATCAGGTATGGGTTAATTCTCAAGGAAGGGTAGGATTTCAAAAGGACAGTGACTCCAAAACAGGGGAAAGGGTGAAGGAGGTTTTAACAAAGAAAAGTACATCTCCCTGCATCATCATCATCATAGAGACTGCTGATGTTTGCTTATGTTCACATGTGGCCTTACCAGTATTCTCCTTAAGTCTACTCACCCTGTGACCATGAGATGGATAAGACATGATCATGTCTAGAGGGCACCAAGCTGCACTGGGTCTCTAGTGAGGTTCCAGGGAATAATTAATAGTGTGAAGGAAGCGTCATGTGAATTTTCCAGATTGAAAACAAAAAACACAGGCAGGTACTTTGAATTAATGCACTGTACTTAATATATAGGAATCAGTATGTTTATCCATAAGTTACCATTTCTCTTAAATCCTGTGTTTTGTATTTTGCAAAGTAGCACAATTAGTAATTTAATTTGGGAAGAAAGTGGGGCGAGAGAGAGAGAGGTAGAAACAGAGAGAGAGAGAATATAAAACTTGTTCTCCAAAACTGATGGGTGATTTATGATCTGGTTGCCAAAAAAATGACAAAATGAACTAAAAAGGCTGAAAATATAGTTTTAGTTGACGTTTTAACGACTATCTCTTTCTCATGAAGGGCCGTTTAAGACCCCAAATTATAGATACACAGCAACATGCTGATTTTGTATACACTGAATTCTGTGGAAACATCTTTTTCCTAGTTTTGGATTTTTTTTCTCATGACTGTATTTCCAAATTGTCTGAGATGTCAGCTCTGTCCTTCATGCAAGCCAGTTCAAAGGCTGACCTCTGACAGTAAATCTAGAATACAGGGTTGTATTAGAAACCATAGGAAGAGTTTTCCACAATATAAGATCATTTATAGGAAAAATATTTCAAGAGAGCCTGTGTAAATTATCAGATACGCACTCAGTGAGTCCTCTTTGCCCCTTTTGGCTCTGTGGAACAGCAGGGGAAATTCATTGCCAATGGCAATATTTGTATAATTTTGTTTTTATTACTTCTGATTTAAATCTCAGGGTATAATTTTTAGAATATCTGTGATCATAAAGAACCATTTATATTATATCTACTAACGTTTATTTTACGGTTTGACTTTGTATAGAAGAATATAAAGTCCATGCATGAAAGAGTGAATATTGGCGTTTTTGTGAAGAAAGAGATGCCAAGCAATCATTTAATATTACTCTAGGAAAGTTTTCTGGCCTGAGGGTCTAAAAAGTACTCTTATGTATGTAAGAGTATTAACTCACATCAATTGTGTTTCCTGTGTGCTAGGTAGCAGTGGGCAATTTGCCTGCATTGTATCTGAGAGATGTTTGTCTTCTTGCTTTGACAAACATGTTTTGGGATTGTCCTATCGATGGTAGCAATGAATAGAAAATTTAAATCACACATTGGGTCTAGAAAGAATGATCTTGAAAAGGGCTTCAGATTGATTTTTGTTGTTGTTATTATATTCTAAAAGTACTGTCAGTGGCTGGACAAGGTAGATAATAAAAAATTGCCAATAATTTAAACTCCATATAGTTCATTGGAGAATTCAAGGAGAAAGAACTTCCTTTGCTAACTTTGCCTTTTATGCATTGGCTGGGGCTGCTGCCAGGAATATCTGCTTTCCAGTGAGCAACAGGACTCCTCCTCCTGCTTGTCCTGTGAACGTCATACTCCGTTCATGGGGGGAGAGGATGTAATCCAGAAATGCAAATCATGACAATGACAGTTCTGGAAGGAGCATTTGTGCTTCCGCTCACGAGCTCTCTCTGCTCTCACACGGGTCAAAGGGCATCTGCTGAACCCGTGACGTCCCAGTCAGGGCGCTTTACAGGGACAGTGAAGCTGACTATTAAGTCCTTGTTCTTTGTATGCTCGACATTCCTGAAGATTTAAGTTTTCAAACATAGCTTGATGCTCTCTCTTATGTACAGAATCATCTCTGGACAACTGATTGCAGGGCAGGGCATGGTAATTTTAAAAAGGGCATCTAACCTGGCTTTCTTCTGATAATAATAATTCATAATAATAATAGTAGTAGTAGCAGCAGCAGCAGTAACCTCATCCCTCAGTATCTCCTAAAGGTCTCCCTCACATAAAATGTTATAGATTTGTATACAACCTATACATGTCTTCTCATATAACTCTCCCTCCACCCCCCTGTCTTTGCAGTGCTGTGAATTGAATTCTGGACCTTGATCATGTTGGGAAAGTACTCTGCCATTAAGCTACATTCCCAGATCTTGGTTTTATGTATCTTAAGTTGGTTTTAAACTCCAAGTTCCTCCTGCCTGTACGCATATATTCTTGAAACCACCTCTAAGCTGTTTATAATGTCCAATACAATGTAGACACTGTAAAAATAGTTGCTATACTGTATTGGTTAGGGGATATTAACGAGGAGGAAAGTGTAAATTCCAATCTGCAGTTGGCTATGTCTGTGCATTGAGAACTCACAATAAGGAAGGAGGCTATACACATAATCTAAGAAAGCCCACCATGTAGAATAAGGTTTGGGAAACCTGTGTAACTTGTGTTTCCTCTCCAGTGAATTTCGGTTTGTGATGAGGTTTCAATCATTTTTATTCAGTCCAACCCTGACCACCCCTTCTTGACCTGAAAGGGTAAATACTGAGCATATTCTTTTGAATAGGAATGACCTCTTTGCATGCATTGTGCTTGCTTAAATTAAGAGGCTGCTGTTATCCTTCTGTGAGGCTGGCTCTCACTGTCCCCACTGAAGGAGATGAGCAGTGACCACTAACCCATGGAATGTCCCCACGGTGCCTTTCTACCCATTCCTACTTTCCATTGCAGCCACTGGGGATATGTATGCTGAGTTACAGCTGCCTTCAAGGCTTCATTTAGAAAGTAGAATTAATGCTGCTTCCCGTTAATATCCACAGCTTTTATGAGACTGGATGAGTGAGAACTCTAAATGATTAGGATGAAACGTTAAAGCCAGGTGATTGTGCAGCACACAATTAATCCCAGCACTCAGGAGGCAGAGGCAGGCAGATCTCTGGGAGTTCAAGGTCAGCCTGGTCTACAGAGCGAGTTCTAGGATAGGCTCCAAAGCTTCAGAGATACCCTGACTTAAAAAGACAAAAAACAGCTGGTGGTGGTGGCACACATCTTTAATCCCAGCAATCGGGAGGCAGAGGCAGGTATATCTCTGTGAGTTCAAGGCCAGCCTCATCTACAGAGCAAGTTCCAGGACAAGCTCCAAAGCTACAGAGAAAGCTTGTCTTAAAACAACAACAAAAACAATAAAAAAACAACAATAGCAAACAAACAAGAAAGTTAAGGAACATGAAGCTTATATATCACTCATAACTTTTATTTTAAGTGTGTTGGTTATTTTTGTGGTTCTGAGACTCCAGGCCAATGCTCTGTCAATGTGTTGCATCCTCAACTGCTGGTTGTACATTAAGCAGACTATTGCAACCGGGACTTACTATTATGATCATCCCACTTGTAAAATAGCAAAGGTCATTGCCAAATTGTCACAGAGATTTAGAGAAGAAAATCACTCCCCTAGAAAATCGCTCTGCTATGGGAGCCATAACTAATGGAATACCTATCTCAGGGCTTTAGAGCACTGGGATTCAAAGTAAGCACAGGGGCCTGCAGACAGCACTCAGTGGTAGAACACTTACCTGCATGTGTACAGCCCTGGATTCACTCTCTAACCCTGTAAGAAATTACACACCCAAGCAGCATGACCTTTCAGTTCATGACACAAATTTGATATCAGTCAACCACATCTCAAGTGAAATTCTCATATTAAAGAAATAGTCTTTTTAAAATAATAACAAAAGCTTTATAATAATTACATTAATAGCAAGTAGTGTTTATAAACATAAATCACGGTCACTTTTTAAAAATTGTACATTTTTAACTAAAAAGGAGTAACATCACTTCCCCCTTCCCTTCCTTCCGTCCAGCCCCTCCTGGGTATCCTCCCTCCAAACCTCCCATGCACCTCCTCTCAAATTATTGACCTCTTTTTCTTTGATTATTACTGTTGCGTACATACATATGCATATGTGCATTCATGATTGTGTGTGCATGTGTGTGTGCGCGCGCAAATGAGCCTGCTGAATCTGCTTTTATTAGGACTGACCCCTCTGCATTGGAGAACAAGTACAGGTGCTCACTCTCCTTCTCTTGGGAGTCATTGAGATCATTAGTTATTTGTAGTTCTTGCCTATGTGTAAATTTCCCCCTTCCACATCAGCATGCCTTTGGATATTGCCATTGTTCTAATGTTGTTTATGTAGCCATTTCTAGGAGAGATAGTTTCAAAGCTGATTTGTGGGATTCTGGCTCTTACAACCTTTCTGCACCCTCTTCTGGGATTCTCCCTGATCCTCGGGTACAGAGCTGTGAGGCAAAATTTTCTTCGGGCCATCTTATGGACTAGTTTGGGGCCACAGAGAAACCAAGACAGAAGTTGCCAGGAATCTAAAAGTCTGGACCCAAGATAATTGTGTATCTTAATGGTCACCACAGTCAGTTTCAAGGGTAGAAATGAATTCACTTCTCTACGAAAAGTGTCTCAGAGATGCCCCTCTTTATCCTCTGCACTTCCCACCTCCTCGCTCACTATTCTCTGGCACTCACTGCAAAGGCTTTGTTTTGTTCATGAAACAGGCTTGTACTAGGCATGGTCTTCTCTGGCTGACTTTCCTATCATTCGGGTCTCAGCTGGCCTTTTGTAGAGGGTACCCCTTTGCCATCTTGTAAAAGCTTCCTCTCCACATCCAGCTTACTTCCTAGTTGTTATCACCATGACATCACCATCACTTTCAGTTCATCTCTCTGGGTTTTAGTTGGGGTTCCTTTTCCTCCTTCCATTCAGACAAGAGCCACAGGAGCATAGGGATCCTGTAATTCTAGCTCAGCCTCCATCTCAGCACTTAGGAAGAGCCGTGCCACCCACAAAATCAGTCCTTCCTAAATAATAGTCAAGTGATACAAAGTAGCAGATTGGAATTCAAACCTAAATCTCGCTGACTCCTGCATGAAAACCAATCCAGCCCCACCAAACTTTGCAGATTCAAGAATGTTCTGTTCCAGCAAGGTCCCCTTTTCTTTGTCTGATTTCATTTCAGCCATTCTTGTTTGGACTCTTGGAGATGAAAGATCACCGTGGAATGCTGGTGTCTCAAGGCCACTTTTGCAGCCCAGGTCTTGTTTCTAGTAAGGGCCCTGTAACACCAGTTTGCCAAGGGGCCACCCCAGTAAGAGCGCTGCCCTGTCCAATCTGGAACAGAGCCATGGCCGTGTTTGTACTGAGACTTTGGGGAAGCATGGTTTATAAATGCTTGTTTCCTCTGAGTCACTGCTCAGACTTGTCCTTTCAGTGCAAACATTCCATTCTGTTTTATAACCGGCGAGAGAGGGGTGGAAGCCAAGGCTAACTAACTGGACCAGCTTTGAAAGGAAAGGGGAAGTGAGAAAATTTAAATAGGTTTTCTATATTCGTGAGAGCCACAGAGGAACTCTTATCTGGACTTCAGATACATACACAGTTTCATCTTTATTTATTTTCTTGCTGTAATAAGAAAAGAAAAAGTTCACAGGGAAACTTTTTCCCATCAAGTTTCCTTGAAAATTCTGGAAGGTGGCAAGTGTTCCACAAAAACAGGTTAGGAACAATTAAGCCACATATAGCCAGTTTTAAAAGTCCTTTATAAATGCTTTTGACTAAATATGAAGGAATTTTGCTTCTAATTTCCAGGCATTGTTGATCATGGAATCTTTAATTACTAGTGCAAGTTTTCTGTAGATTGTGTATTCCAGATCAAAGGCATTAACTATTTTTTTATTTTGCTTTTTAACCCCATGCCCTTGTGTCATAATAATCATCTATCTCATGTGGTTCATTATAATTACACTAGTATAAAATAACTTAAATTTGTTAGGAAACTCAGCTATAACTAAATCCTAGACATAAACTATGATTTCTTGTTCCTTAACCACTTGTTTTGTATAAATTGTCACCTATTCATCAGACATTGAAGAATCTTCTTCCAGCCACAGGGGTCCAATCTTTAGCGTTGTGAATGTGCAAGATGCAAGCCAGTTGGAGATGACAATACAGCTTAGAAAACAGCTATGCCCTACCCGAATCCTAGGGTTTTCAGTGCTAGAGGAAAATCCTTCATTCTGTGTTTTGTTATAGAAGTCTAGTCCTATGTCTAAGAGTTTTTCTAGGAGGCTGTACCATAGCTAAATCAGCATACATACATACATCCCCCACCCCCAATCCTGAGCACAGAGCAAACTGGAGTTCTGATAATGAATGTCCACCTCTACTGAGTGCACAAATGTCCTCAGCTCTGGTGGCCAAACAGTAGGTTGCTACAAGGCATGTATTGTATAGTGTTTCTAAAGTCTTTCTACAAATTAGGATACAGTCACAGCTTTCTTTGCTTGGGCCTCTTCCCTTCCCTCCTGTTGCTGCTTCACGAAATCATTTCCTCAGTAAAATACTTGCACCTAAACCCTTGTCCTAGGGACAACATCCAGGGGAAAACATGGGAAAAAACACATGGAGATTCTTTTTTCCTTAGAGTTATGCTTACTGCTCAGAGGAGCAAGCTAGTGTTTTATAAAATAAGACCTCAGTAACTTATTTGTGGATCTTGGCACTTAGAACCATGTTATCTTATAAATATCTAAAAATAGAGTAACGACAAATGTACATGTGTTGGCTAGTTTTATGTCAACTTGACACAAGCTATAGTCATCAGAGAGGATGGAGCCTTGATTGAGAAAATGCCTCCATAGGCTGCAGGCAAGCCTGTAGGGCACTTTCTTAATTAGTGACTGATGGGGGAGGGTCCAGCCCACTGTGGGCAGTTTCACCTCTTGGCTGGCAGTCCTGAGTTCTATAAGAAAACACAAATCATGGAGCAAGCCAGTGAGCAGTACTCCTCCATGGGCTCTGTGTCAGCTCCTGCCTCCAGGTTCCTGCCCTTTGTGAGCACCTGTCCTGACTTCTTTGGTGATGAACAGTGATGTGAAAGTGTAAACCAAATAAATCCTTTCCTTGCCAAGTTGCTTTGGTCATGGTGTTTCATCACAACAACAATAACCAGACTAAGGCAGTATAGATTTTTAAAAATTACTTAACATACAAAGCATTAATCTTCACACTCATCCTAAACAGATGGAAAAAACTGAGATGGTGAGAAGTCATTGAAGGAAAATTAAGCCATCCATAAGTTAAAAACACTGACCACAAAGCAACTGGGTCTATAATACTGAAAGACACTGTTGCTAATGCCAGATTCTAAAAGCTAAAATTCCAAAAGATCTCAATCAGTATAATGCTAGGAAAAAATATATTTATTTATATTTTACAAAGGGTATTTATTTGAGAGCATGCAATCTACTTTACATGATAACATATTTTTGCAAATGTATACACATGTCATAATGAGATTGCAAGGATATAGCAGGCACATGTTTGCTAACTACACTCATGAAAAGAATGGCCAGATCTGAGAATGGTGTCATACATGTCAGTCATTCCAGACTCACACTGAGGTAGGAGGACTGTGAATTTGGTAGGTGACATAGTAACACTTCAGCTATTAAACAGCCAGAAGAAAGAGTTAGGAAACTAAATACTTAAATGTATGCCATTGCAGCCATCTGAAACCCTTCACTGACAATCCTAATTGTTTGACGAAATCAAACCCAGAATGTGTTGTCCCTGAAGCAGTCACCCACAGAGGGGATTTCAACTGTCACAAATTTAAGCTTCCTTGATGAATGAGATGATTAATGTATTTTTAAGAAGCTTTAACATTTTACAGTCAGATATAATGCTTACATGAGTCAACATTGTGGTTGTGCACTTTTGCCAAATCACACATTGAATGAGGTAAAATTCTCTAAAAGGCTACACGTTCCATAGTTTCAGTATTAGAAATGAATACAGAAGAGAGAATGCCATTGACATTATGATGGGAACTGGGTTGAATCAATAGATAACTTAGGTAGTATGAACATTTTAGCAGTCTATCCTTTAAAATCTATGAATGTGAGAAGGCTTTTTATTGCATATGGGAATGGAGTGGGGTGTGTTCTTCAAGTTCTTTCATGATGGGTTTGTGCTTTTCATCATAGAATGTCCTAAAAACTTTGGTTCAACTTGCCCCTGGGTATTTTGCTATTATGGTGAATGGCATTGCTTTCATTTTCCTTTTCAGAAATCTCATTATTGGTTTATAAATATGATACTACATTTCAATTTTGTATTTAGTAAGCCTATTGAATTTGTTTACCAATTCTAATAATCTTTTGTCAGACTCTTTAATATATATATGTATATATATAATCTTTAATGTATATATAATCTCCCTACAGGAATGATTTTATTACCTCCTTTCCTAGTTGTATAACTTTTATATATATAGCTTTCTCTTTTCTAATTGCTCCAGCTAAGACTTTGAGTGCTATGTTGAGAAAGAGCAGTAAGGGTGGATATTTTTTGTATTGTTTGATTTTTAGGTGTTTGCGGGAAGCCCTGATATTTGTTTGGGGGCCAGGGCAGGACTGCTATTGCCTGTGTAACAGGACTTGGTACTTGAATTTGCCAAACCCGACCCACCTGAGTTCTCCTGTGTGAGCACAAATGTAAATGAGACCTTTCCATTGTCTTCTGAGCTATTCTAAGAGCCCAGACAGGGCAGAAGGAAGTGGGAACCCTGGGGAAGTGGAAGTAACAAAGACTCTGACTGTGCAGAGGTCAGGAACCAGCAGCTGGGTACATACTCTTTCTGTAAAAATAAAAATATTTGCATCTCATATTAAACAATTAATTGAGATAATTCAACAAAACATTATTCAACAGATCACCAAAAAAAAGAAATGGATGTGGGAAAGGAACTTTTGGGGAAGGGAGGGTAAGAGAATGGGAAGGCATTAAGAGTAGGCAGGTATATTAGTTAATAGATTAAAGACTGGCCACTTCTGGGCACTGGGAAACACTGATTACCTGGGATGAGCTTAAATCCTCTAGTTATTTTGGAGGAGACAAAGGCATTTTTTGGTTCTTTCTATTAAAGTCTAAGATATACTTAAAAAAAAAAAGAGTAGGCAGGTGTGAAAGAAATTAAAGTGCATTTTATGCATTCGTGAATTATCAAAGAATAAGTTTGATCAACGTTCAAATAATATTATCAAGTAGTCCCTGTGTTGCTGAGTTGGAAATAAATATTGATGCAAGGAATGTGAAGATGAATTCATTCATTCATTCGTTCATTCATTCATTCAGAAAATATTTATCATATTATCTATCATCCATCTCTTGAAAAAGCAAGAACTCTAGCATATGTTTTACTGACGGAGACGGGCAAAGACAAACCTAACAAATAAGTATGGAGAGCAGCAGATACTAGTATGTGCTGCAGAGAAAACAAAGGTTGGTGACATGGCAGAGAGCAGGCAGTGAGAGAGCAGGCTCGCTCTAACTGAGCATTCAGAGGCCTCTCTGAGGAGGTGATGTGAAGGGGAAGGACCATAAAGTGGAGCAGCCCAGCCAAGGGGATAGAAAATGTGAATCTTTATGTTTGGAGCCTGTCTGGCCTATCCAGGCGAAAGCTAAGCTACCACTGGGGTTGAAGGATACCAAAAATGGCAGATATGGCAGAAAATGTCTTCATTCTGTAGTAGACTTAGACCAGAGATTTCTGCTTGCAAAATATCACTATGACAGTTTCAAAGAAAAGGAATTTGAAGCAGCGGTGGTCAGATGGATGTGCAGAGAGAGCTGGGGCAGCTTAGACAAGAGGATGAAAAAGAGAGTTGGCTGATAGTTATAGAGCTGCCTAGACGTAGTAAATAGCAGGTATGTGTTGAAGATAAAATTAATAGAATTTTTGTTTGCTTGTTTTTCGAGATAGGGTTTACTCTGTAGTTCTGGAGCCTGTCCTGGAACTAGCTCTTGTAGATTAGGTTGGCCTTGAACTCACAGAGATCCACCTGCCTCTGACACCGAATGCTGCGATTAAAGGTATGCATCACCACTGCCTGGCTAATTAATAGAATTTTCTGATAGTGAAGTGTGGCAGACAGAGTCAGAAGGGATCCCAGGGTTTTAGTCTGAGAAATTGGTGAGCAATGGCACTATTCTATAACGACACTATAATGCTTGGGAAGAAAGTTTATAAGAAAAGGAAGCCAATGGTTCAGCTGTATTTGGGCTGGCTTTCAGATGTCCAATGGACATATCTGATGGGGTACCTATATGGTTCTGGAGCCCTAGAGAGATGTCGGGGCTGATGATATAACTTGTGGGTCATTAGGATATAGATGACACTGAAAGCCATCGCCGAAGGTGACCATCCAAGAGTTAGCACAGCCAGAGCTGAGAAATAGCAGAACCAAGGCTTTGCGAAACATTCTTTTTGGTACTGGGGAGAGAAAAATGAACACAAAGAAGAATGAGCTTCCATCTCAAAGAACTCACCAGCATGCAAAGCATCTAATACTGTCTCTGAGACATATCAGAGGACCAGTGAACACTGCTTTTCCATATCTGTGATGGAATCACTGGTTTTAAGCACAAGCAGGAAACGGTGGCTTGAAACAGCAAGGACATCTGTCTGCACGTTGGGGGAAGGAAGCCCATGCGAAACAAAAAGTGATGAGAGAGGCCAAATGGAGCATTAGTTTGTAGCCACCAGGACAAGATTTGGCCAATTTCTTAAGGTCACCAAGTTTCACATTCTTTTGCTATAAATGGAAATAACAATAAAAATAATAATGAATTCCTGTTTTTCAATGGTTTTATGATAATTCAAGTGAGAGGGAATATAAGAAAAGACACTTTTAAAATTTTTGTTTTTCTGAGGAAAGTTCTCACCATACAGGCCTAGCTCGCTTAGAATTTGCTGTGGATTCTCTGCTGCTACTGTTAAAATATAACAAAGGTAGCTACTAAACATAATAACACGATTTTGTCATCTTCATTTCAGGAGAGCAGAGGTTCAGAAGGAACATGTCTTAAAACCATGATGTCAGCAAAGCCTCAGACCCTCTGAGGTCTCTAGTGCGGGATCCATTTCCCTGCCTTTTTTGAATTCTGGGAGGTACTCGCATTCCTTAGTTTATGGCCCTGCTGTAGTGTTGAAGCCATGCCTTGGTTGTCATAATTCTCTTTACACCTCTGACCCCACTGACTCTCTTTTGTGATTATGCTGGGTCCACACTAACCCAACACAGTCTCTGCTAAGTCCCTAACTTATACACAAAGCCCTTTTGCCCTACAATGTGGCAATTCTAAAACTTGCTGTCTATCTTCTAAAAGATGTATTATTTAAGAAGCATAAAAGTCTCTTTCTCTTCCCTTCCCTCTCTCTCGCTCCTCCCCCCACCATGCGTGTGTGTGTGTGTGTGTGTGTGTGTGTGTGTGTGTACTCTTATAGAGTGCAGAGGAAGACAGCTGGTGTCCTATCAATCTCCACTGTATTCTTTTTTCTCTTTTTATTTATTCTTTGTGTCTTCACATCATGCATCTCCATCCCATTCATTTCCCCGTCCCTTCATACCCAACCTCTGCGCCTGCCACCTCCCTGCCACCTCCCTGCCTCTGATATGTCTCAGAGACAGTATTAGATGCTTTGCATGCTGGTGAGTTCTTTGAGATGGAAGCTCATTCATCTTTGTGTTCATTTTTCTCTCCCCAGTACCAAAAAGAATGTTTCGCAAAGCCTTGGTTCTGCTATTTCTCAGCTCTGGCTGTGCTAACTCTTGGATGGTCACCTTCGGCGATGGCTTTCAGTGTCATCTATATCCTAATGACCCACAAGTTATATCATCAGTTATAAAATAGAAGAGAATTTAAGAGAAAGAAGAAGAAAGAGGAGGAAAAATCAATCTTGTCATGGAAATTGTAGTGTGACACAGTGAGTCATGCAGTAATCCAATTATTTTTACTGCCAATGTTCATTGCCAAGAGTCATTGGTCTGGTTCAGGGCCTCTGGTTTCTGCTGCACTGTCAATGCTGGTCCCTCACTGGAACTCCTCATGGTTTTCCTGCTGTTGCCCTCTGTTGTGGAGATCCTGCAGCTTTGGGTCTGCAGGACCGGTCTCTTCACGTGCTCCAGCAGGTCACAGATGGGTGGGTGTTGAGCTGGGCTAGCCACACAACTCTGGTTCTGGGCCTGGGTAGTTGTAGTGTTGGTCAACCTGCCAGGTCTCCCTTGTCCTCACCACCAGGGTGAGCTCTCCTGCATTGCCCTGGCTAGTTCACCCCTTGCAGCAGTGAGCAGGGGACAGGGCCAGTTCTCCTGCTTTCATGTCCTCAGAGTCAGCTCTCCCACACCTGGACCATTAGGGCCAGCTCTACTGTGTTGCCCAGCATGGAGCAAGGGCCACTCTCCTGATTGCTACAGCTGATGAGGGGCAGGAACAGCTCTCCCATTTGGCTGACCTCAGGACAAGCTCTCCCACTTGCCTCAGTCATTGATGGGGGGGACCTCTCCCACCCATGCTGCCACATGACAGGTCAGTAATGGGGACTGCTCCCCCATACTCACAACTTGAGGGCTGACTCACCCACACCTCTGCCAAGTCCACTGTAGTCTTGACACAGTATCTTTCACTGAAGCTAGAACAAGGCTGGCAGTCAGAAAGCCCCCCAAATCCTCTTATCTCTACTCCTGCGATGCTCTGAGGTTACAGGCACACATACCCCTGCTTGGCATTTCATATGGATGTTGCCTATTTGCGCTCAGGTCCTTACGCTCTCAAAGCAAGTGCTCTTACCCAGCAAGCCACCTATCTCCCCAGCACCTATGAAAGCTGTTTGTGCTATAACAGAAACTGGCAACATTAGATGTTGGTTAAAATCCCCAAAATACGATGATTTAAGAGAACGGTGTTAGTTAACATTGTCATTTTGAGACAATCTAGAATCACCTGGGAAGAGAATCTCAGCGAGAGACTGTCTACACTCATTTGGCTGTTGGACACATCTGTGGGGCATTTGCGTGATTCAGTTAACTGATGTGGGAAAGTCCATCGCACCGTGGGCAGTACTGTTCCCTAGGCAGGGGTTCCTGAACTCTCCAAGAGTAGAGAACCTGAGCTGAGGGGACAAGTGAGCAAAGGAGTGTGTATGCATTTATTTCTCTTCGCCCTTGAGTGCAGATGTGAAGAGGCTTGCTGTTTGAAGAGCCTGTCTTTCAGTCCCCACTGTGACAGACTGTAGCGTGTAATTGTAAATGGAAATAAACTTACTCCCCTAATTTTTTTTTGTCAGGGTGGTTTTTTATCATAGCAACAGAAATGAAACTAGAACTAGGACCAAGAAAGAAATTCTAAGACACAAGTGAGAAAGAGTACAAGAGAGATAAATGGTCAAATAAACAGAAAGTCAGGCAAACAAACACCATAGACACTTAAAATCATGTCAAAAGAGGAGAGATGGTTGGCATTAGGAACAACTTCAAGTTACCAACATAAGCATAAGGTTGCAAAGAGATTCACATTGTAAAAGTTTTCCACCATACAGGCAATAGATTTAAAAAAATAAACAAAAAAAAAACCCTCAAGAACACTGTATGGCCTCTACTTTAAATAATTATGCATTTAATTATGTTTGCATTGTTTTTCTTTTTCCTCTCTCTCTCTCTCTATCTGTGTGTGTGTGTGTGTGTGTGTGTGTGTGTGTGTGTGTGCGCGCGCGCACGTATCTGTGCCTGCAATTGTACCTGTGTCTGTGGTATGTGTAGGCCCCAGGCTAGTGTTGGGAGTCTTCTCTGACTGCTTTCCACCTTATTCATTAAGGCAGGCTCTCTCAAACCCAGAGATCTCAAATATTTCTAATCTAACCAGCCAGCTTGCTCCACTGATTTCCATCTCTGCCCTCAGAGAGCTGAAATGACAGGTGGGCCACTCCCCCACCTGCCGTTTAAGTCAGTGCCGGGATTCAAACTCCTCACGCTTAAACAGCAAGAGCTCTACTCTTCATTGCACTGTCACCCAACCTGATATCATTTCGTTTTAATGATAATGGTTGTACTTAACAAGCACACATAATTAATTCCCATAAATATAACGGCAAGTCTAAACCAGAAAGATGTTCTAGTGCATCGATATCTATCATAAAAACCCTGAAACTAATTCAATCCCATTGATTTCAACTCTTTGTTGGCTCTTGAGCTAGTTTCCAGGAAAGTAAATATAAACATAATACAAGCTCTAACCCTGAGAATCTAGGGTCAGTGAAAACGTCCTTCAAGCAGACACTCTCCAGATGTATGATGAGCGTTGTGATAGAAGTCTGTACAGGTTTGACTAAAGCTCCTTAGCGTGAGATGTAATGACATCGATGGCTCCTTACTCACCGCGCTCAGCATCCATGATTGTTCCACTGGAGTCCAAGTAGTGTAACAGGATGTTTAGAGGCATCGGCCACACCCTGAGGTCAAACTGTGTCCTGCTACTTACAATATTTAATGGCTAAGTAGTCTGCATTTGAAGCAAGGAGTTCATAATGCATACTTCACAAAGCTGTTATGAAAACCAATGGTGACGATGTTAATAAAACATTTAGCAAGTCCTTGATATATAATCTGCCATAGAACAGAGCAGATGTCACTGACTTATTGGCCCCTGGTCTTGCTCCATTCATACCAAAATAGTTGTGTTTTTCTGAACACAACTAATTGTGTAAGTTCTGTGCCTTGCCCTGGTGAATTTTGTTTGTTCTTTACAATTTAATTTAAATATCATTCAAGACTTAGGCGTGCTTCCATCAGTGTCCCTACTATTCCAAATGTGCATCTCACTTCAGCATTGACAGCAAGATAACTTCAAACAGCATCCCTTGAGGATAAGGACCATTTGTTGGCCCAGTTGCCTCACCACTGCCTGACAGAAATGGGTATAAGATAAATAACAAAGGCAAGAGTCAGTATTCTAGTAATTTCGCACATCTTAGGTAATCTTGGCATTTGATCTGGTCATTCCAACTTTGAGTGTGAATTAAAAAATAATATGAGTTAGAAAAATTTTCCGAAATATGACTGTTTTATAATGCTATTTATAATGTCATAAGCCATAAAAGAAGCCAATAATATGTGAATAGACACATAAAATATATTTTTATACATGACAGGTGTAAAAATGTCATAAACTGAGAGAAAAATTTAAGGTATAACATAAATTTGCACAAAGATCCATACATGGGCGCATTAGCATGGAGAGTAGGAGCTGGAAGGAAGTGTGCAGGGTTAGCAGGATTTGAGTTCAGGGATTATGTGATCACCTGATCTACTGAGAGTTCTGTCCAGCATTGGGGAATGAACCATTTCAACTTTCATTTTCTTTGTATACTGCACTAATTTTACAAAGTTTTAAAATGACAATGTACTATGTACCCTGGTTTCCTGAATTTCCCTAGGAATATTCAAAGGCCTGGGGACAGGCAGGACCAGAGAAGAAGACAGTTGCATTTTGTCAGAAGGAAAATTAGTTGAGGGCTTCCAAGTAGAGTCTTGTGGGCACACCAGACAATGAAGAGGAGCCTCATAGGAAAGAACACAAAAGTCAGAAAAAGGTCATTCATAGTCTGGGAAATGGTCAGAGAAGAAAACATTAAAGCTTTGCATCCTGAAATGAAGCCATTTAGATAGTCAGGCTGAATCAAATGGATCTCCTGTTTGACTGCATTGTAAAATAGTCTCCTTGTAAGCTAATTCATCAGATTTCCAGGCTAGCAAAAGGTTAGAACCATGGAGCTGAAGGAAGTACTTGCAATAAACCAAGTTAGCTGGTCCATGTTGCTGGAAACAGCTCCCATGGCAATGAAAAGTAGATGCCTACCCAACACAGGTAGTAAGCCCTGAGACACAGAAAGCCAGGTGAACAATGGGGAATCTTAGGCAAAATCAAATATGAGTACTCATGCTTGAAACCACAATTCCCAGCAAACAGAAACCTAATGCCTTCCTTCTAAAGTCTGGAAAGCCAATGAAAGAATGGATAGGGAAGCATTTTGTAATGTGTAAAATCTCATGTTATTGGCTTGTTATTATTTTGGTACCTATGTGTATGGAGATAGTGATACATAGAAAAGATTTTTAAATGCTTTTCTCGAACGAGATTTGAATTGGTACTTCGGGTTATGGTTTTCATTTATCTAGAAATTTATTTATGAAGAATGCCTCATTTTCTAATATGTATGAATAAAAAAAGACATTATTACTTCACTGGGATAATGTCTCGAAGCTTAGAACAAATGATTTATTCAAAGTCTTTCTTGAGCACATTTGGGGTGGGGGCAAAATAGCTTGGGGCATGGAGGGGGAATGCCACAGATGTGGAAAGAAAGAGCAAAGAGAGGCAGCAGGTTGTCTAAAACAAATTTGCCTTGCTCCCCAATTTCCTAAGTTTGCCAGGGACTGGCAGGCAGGCTTGGCGCCAAATTCCAAAGGACGAGTAAATAAACAGTTAAGGCAAGTTATTCTGCAAATTTGCACACGGCCACCCACGCAAGCACTAAATTAAACTCATGCCAACTGAAAGCAGGCTGCGTGCAGCCAAGTAAGAGCTGTTGTCCTGCCCTTTCTTCATTAGGTGCCCTTTCTGGACTCGAGCTCAGGCATATTTCCATAATGTGCAGAAGGGAAATAGTTAATGTGAGCCCTCCTTTCCCCCACCTTTTTTTGTTTCAGGCAGATCCACTGCTGCATATGGCGAGCTCTTCGTCCTTGAGGAAAGGCTACAGTAGACAGTGGTGTGTTCAGATTTATGCTTGTAGAAAAAAACAAACCCATATTTCCTGAAATGTCTTAACTTGGACCAGCTCTAACTGGATTCTATTGCTGTTTGATTTCCAGAAGAGCATGTGCCCGATTGCCCAAGGGAATAGGCAATCCTCAGACTGAATATTGAAACATCCAGTCATTATTTGCTCTGGGGTACTGCCAGAGCCGCCTGCTGCCTAGGCTTTAGTGGAACTGGATAAGGGGTTCCTATTTTGAATGCTTGAAGTCATTCTCTGTTTTTTCTTTCAGAAAGATTAAAATGAAGACCCTGCTTAAACATAGTTGACTCACAACAACATGTATAATGATAAAGAATGTTGTATGTGTTCACAGAATTGACAATGACTCCCAGAGTCAGTCATTTGGATTAGATCCCTGCCTACATTTCTCATTTATATCTGCTGGTGGATAGGTGAAAACTCACTGTCAAAGGCAGGTTTGGAAAAAGAGTTGTACACTAAGGAACCTACCAATAGCGTGCATGGACAGTGTAGACAGCAATACACACCTTCAGGGAGGTGGGTATACTTCTCTGGACCACATGCTTGTTTGCAAACTCACAGTATCTCATCTGGCAGCCTTTGTAAAGGCAGAATTTGGGAGAGGCAGAAGTAGCAAAGCATCCGAGTGATGGGACAGGCTGAGGGTGCCCCAGGCATTTCTCTGAATCCCTGAACCTCTAAAGGCCATCCTGCTAACTGCAAAGAATTGCATGCACTGGTGGTGATCCTGCCTCAGGAAATGATACAGTTGAAACTAATCATGGTGTTTAGGATCCCCCCTTCCCCTTCTCTGTCGAAATAGGTTGTGATTGCTTTGAAGGAGAAAATGAAAAGAAAACAAAATTTCCCTTGGAGGAATTGTGAATCTTCTCACCACTGGAGGACAATAGCTCCTCTCAAAGCGGGTCCCAAGCCCCCATTAGGTGGAAATATCCTGTTTTAATATTGAGAGATAACATTTTATTTAATTATAAAAAGTACACCATAAGTTTTTGTTTAAAAAATAAAAAGATGGCTTCTGATTGCTCAGCCTGCTTCCCTTGACGTCTCCACAGCATGGGAGCACAGAGTCTAGCTTGCACGGGGAAAGGTGGGCATGCTGGGCCTGACTGCAGTGTTCCCACAAAGAAAAGACTGGACCTTGATTTCGGGAGAAGCCAGAATTAGAGTTTCCTGTAACCATGGCAACCAAATCAGAAGCCCACATTAACAGGAGGCAAAAGCAATTGGCAGTTTGCCTGGGCTTCACTTAGATGCATTAGCTTTCTAAGGTGAGTGCTGTCAATATGAGTTCAGAGTAGCCACTCAGGCCAGCATCAGGTTCCACAGCCTTCACTGAGTCTGTCTGAGAGGGCTGTTTCAGAGGCCTGAAGGAACACTGTTGGGGGCAAAGGTGTGCCCAGGGAGTTTCACATACAGAAGGACTGTGTGAGATCAGGTACTGGATCCCACGTTTGGGACTCATTTCTGGAACTTTGTACATCTCTCTCCCTGAGAGTATAAGTACAGGATCTTGTTTTCCCAGCATGGTCTTTTATTGTCATCTAGTTGTATGATGCTCCTGATGTGGACCAGTTCCTGTCATGGAAATATCAAGGATGTCCAGACCCACCTGAACACAGATATTTGCCTTTTCATGGTGTGTGTAAGGTGTTAGGGGCCCTATAGTGACAGCTTTAAGATCTTCATTCTAGAGTTGGGATTATCAATTGATATAGTGGACAGACCCCATTTTCAGTTTCTGAAGACCTAACTTTAGAGCCAAGCTTGTTAACCTGCATAGCTTTAGGGAACTTGTGGTGTGGGACAATGATCTGTATTCTGTCAATTATATTTTAAATAAATGCTGATTGGTCGGTAGCCAGGCAGGAAGTATAGGCAGGACAACCAGGCAGGAAGTAGAGGTAGGTCTATGAGAACAGGAGAATTCTGGAAAGAAGGAAGCAGATTCTGCAGTCCTGACCCAGCCACAGAGCAAGCAAAATGTGACTGCCTTGCTGAATAAGGTACCGAGCCATGTGGCTAGCATAGACAAGAATAATGGGCTAATATAAGTTATAAGAGTTAATAAGAAGCCTGAGCTAATGGACCAATCAGTTTATATCTAATGTAGACCTCTGTGTAATATCTTTGGGACTTAATGACTGCAGGAACCAGGCAGGACAGAACCCCCCACCACACACACAACAAACTTGTATTAGGTTCAGTTACCCCATATATCAAATGGGGGTAATAAGTCTTCACCAACTTCCCAGGATTAAATAAGATATCGTAAGCTAAGGGAACTCCATCTGAAAACATATATCCTCTTCACCTGTTCATTTTTGCCAAGTCTGAGAACCCTACAATCTAGCTGCCACTGTCAGTTTTATTTAATTTTATCTCACTAAATTATTAGTTCTTTGATGACAAGAATACCATTTTAACTTGCATCCCCTACCCTGAACATTTCTCTTTTATTCTTTTTTGTCCCTTGGTCATTCATCACATGTGAACATTGCTCACTTATGTAGATTAGTATATTTGTCCAATAGCAAGGAGATCAAAAAAATGTTTAACTGAATTTAGTTTCATTAGGTTGAATTGGGCATACTTGAATAGAATTGCATTTGCTGCCTTCTAATTTCCTCCACTACTCCTTCCTGCTGGGTCCATCTCTATGGGACAATGGATAGGGCTGGGCAGCCTCAGTGAGTAGAATCTAGAATGGGTTTCAGAGTTTGGGCTGGCCTGGAAGCAACACCATTGGTTTGGAGGAGTATGCCCACTGTCTGCTCAGTGTGAGGCCATGCAGAACAGTCCTCTCGAGCAATGTTTCTGATGCCACCACTATTGTATTAGCTGAGACAATCCTTTGGGTTTTTTTTCTCTTTTATTGTTTTTATTGAGCTATACATTTTTCTCCACTCCCCCCCCTTCCTCCCTCTCCCCTTCTATCCTCTCCCATAACCCACACACTCCCAATTTACTCAGGAGATCTGAGACAATCCTTTTAATAAGTCTTTCTTAATCTGTTTCTCTACTTATGAGTCCTCCCAAATAATACTTTCTCATCTTTAAAAAAGAACTATGCCCTCATTGGAGAAAAGAGAAAAATTAGCAATGGCTTTGAATTGGTATCTTCCTTTTGATACTTGTGTTTACATTGTGAATTTTAAATACAGACATTTGTCCTTTATTTTGCAGATGAAATAACAGGATGCAGCTTTTAAAAAACACCCTGAATTAAATTATTATAAGACTAAAACTGTAGCATGGTTTAATATTATTTTTAACTTAAAGAATTTGTAAACTTAACCCCTGGTCCTAGAGGCATCACCTCTGCCCAGCTGCCCAAATGGCATAGCGGAGTCAAGGTGTTTTATAGGGCCATCCTCCCATCCCCAAGCTCTTTACCCATTCATCAGTTGGATGCTTGTCTGCCTCAAGCCATTTATGTTCTCAAACATGGGGATGATCTAAACTAAGTTCTTCTTGGTGTTTCTGAGCTTACATGTTCTTGATGGTACAACCCAGTGACACTTCTTTATCTGCTATGATCGTTGCTTTTGTGCTCAGCATTGCTCCAGAAATGGCATTGTGCCCTCACCAAAGTAAGCACTGATGTGTTTACAGTTCTTCTCAAAGGGCAACAAAATGACTAGAAGTTGATATTATGGACTTTGCAGTGCAAACTAGCGAATCCAGTATTACAGTAACAGGAGCCAGAACAAAAGCAAATTCTTCAATAGTTCTTCCTCTGCACTCAGTTCCACGGCAGACTGTTTCAAAGCCAGGCACCTTTAGTTGATCCACTCCATGGCCTCACATGCACGTGCTTTTGTTACACTACCCTGTAGATGCTAAGACTGTGGCCAGTGAGAGAGATTCCTTAAGTCAGGCAGCTCTGGAACACTCTGCCAGCCTGAGCTCAGGGCGCAGGATGCCAGACTCTTAATTTCTGGCTATTTTTGGAAAGGGGTTTGGAAAACCAAAATGCTCATGCTTCAGGATCTCATTATGTTAAGTAATATTTTCCCATTTCCTTCTCATTAAGACTCTTTCATGGTACAAATTTTGTCACCTCAATTTTTCTTCCACAATCTATTTAATGGTAACTGTTAGTTAAATGGCCATTAAGAGAAGAATTATAGTCCATCTCACCTTTCCTTTTCACTGTCCTTCCCATAGTTACTGAATCCTTTATTCCAAGAACTGAGTTAATCCTAGGAATATGCACACAACATAAAACAGAACAAACAAACAAAAAAAGCAATTCCCCACATTCCATAATTTCACATTTGGTGGCTGCTTTGCCAAAGCAAATAATCCTAATATCTTGTATTTGCTAAATTAGTGGTATGCACAAGCGTGCTTACATTCATGTTGTACTTTTTGTTATAGGAAAAGACTGCATTTCCCATTTAGCTTTGCCCATCTAAAACTTCTGGACTTTCATAATTCTCTCAGTCTCACACTGTGCAATCCAGAATCTAATGTAATCTTTTAGATATGCTATTTCTAACTGTTCTGAGCACAACGAACAAGAACTGCCACACCGAATCTCATTTAAGTTGCAGTTAAAACACAAGCACATTAAAAATAATTTGTAGATTTACTTTTAAGCAAGTATATTTATAAAGCAAACATCAGGAAACGTGAATGAATTTTGTATTTGGACTTGGATCCCATCTCTAAATATCATTAGGTATATGCAAACATTAAACAAATAATATGAATAGTTCTTTTATCAGGCATTTCCCATAAAGGATGCTGGAGCTGGCTTGTTTTCGATCTGCTTTAGGTCTGTCAGTCCTCAACTTGTTACGTTTGCTTTATATCTTCAGCATCCTCCCTTCTCATGTTTGCAGATCTACTGAGTGCATCTTCTCCATCTCCAGCAGCTTTGTGGAGGAGGACAGTGTTCAGGCTAATGCCCGACAACACTATGAAATACACCACTTCCTGTCGGTGTTTAGAACTTAACCACCCTTCTTTGTCATGGAACCAGCTATGAACTTTACCTCTTGGTGTTTGCTTTCATCTTTTCTAGATGGAATGTGTTACTAGTGGCCTCATTAGGTTGTAAGAGACCATGGCATTCTGCTAAAATCAAGATATGTTCCCTATACGTAGTACTTTTTGATCTACTAAACAATAACTCCTTCAAAGAAAGAAAGTAAATAAAATTTTGAATTTGGGCTCTTAAGGACCACCATCTTCTTGTGTGTTCCTTTGCTACCTCATGAATCACCCCACTTCCCCAGCTCCCCATTCTACTCTTTCCCCACCAGCTAGTCTTGAGGTCCAGGTCAGAAATGTAACGCTTTGTCTACGACACCTAGCCTACTTCTTGTAATGGATGATCAATAAATTGTTGTTGAATCTGAGTAAAACCATCTGTACTAGTTGGTGTAGGCTCAACTTTTACTCAGAATATTCCTTTGCTAAATTGTGGTCACTTTGTGAAATGTATTAAGTTAGTTATGGGTTAGTAATACTAAGCATTCTCAGTAACATCAATGAAAAACAGAGAAAATGGAGCTTACTTTCTGTTTTACTTCTGCATCTTCAAGGAAAAGTTCCTTCATATTGAAAATGGTGAAAGAAAATGAATAGAGAAACTGTAAAAAAAATCATTTGTCTTTTCCCAGTAAATTCAAATTCACCTATTCAAAAGTATTGAAAAGAAAAACATCATAGTCACGCCAGTGATGTCTGAGATGCTCCCAAGGGGATCTCGCAGGGTTAGTTACGCAAAGGGGACCAGCATGCTAGTTTCCCCAAAAGGAATGTGGCTCTGTCACTGGATGTGGTTCCTGGGCTGTTAAAGAAATGGTTTGTGAACATAGAAGAAACAGGAATGATGCTCCAGAGGCTGAATTCAACTCCTATTGCTCTCCTTGATCATGTTACTGAACTGAGTCTATTGTTCCACAATTGCCCAGCCCCTGTTTGTCATTGAAACTATACCAACTGCTTGGGACATGAAAGTACATGGGCCAAATATGGCCATTCCTACTCAAACTGAGCAGCCTTATGTAAGCACATAGATCATACATACCAAGAAAACATGGACCACTATGTTTTTTTAAAAACATTTTTAATTGTTGACACCATTTAAAGTTAAAATTTCATGTGAAAATAAGAATCAACTTAGTCTGAGTTAAGGGGAAAGTGAAACAAAAAAGCCCCCCCCCAAAAAAAACCCACCACCAACAACAACAAACATGGAGTCTATTTTATGTTAGCCAAATACTCCTGGGCATGAGGCCTACCCTGGAGTGTGATTGACATCATTGGAGTCAATCCCAGTGATACATCATTGGAGAAAACTGAGTTTTCTGTTTATCAGTGGATATCAATTACAAATATCTTATTGGTTTGTGGGGGGAGCCTGTGTCCATTTCCCCCTCTCAGTGTTGGCATCCCATCTGTCTAGAGCTTGAACAGGTCTTCGCGATGCTGCCACAGAATCTGCAAGTTCACCTGTACATCAGTCTGCTGTGTGTGGAAGACAGTTTCCTTGGAGTCATCCACAACCTCTGGCTCTTACAACCTTTCTGCCTCCTCTTCTGCGTAAACCCCTGAGGCTTGGAGGGAGGACTTGGATAAATATATCCCATTTATGAAGGCGTAAGTCATAAAACAATTCCACACCAGTTTGGAATTGTGATTAATAAAATGGTTATTTATTTAAAGGGAAAAATTTACAGATCACTGTCCCAGACAACAGCCCTCTGCACGAACAGGAACAAAGTCTAATGGCCGAAAGCCGGAAGCAAGAGAGAGAACACACGGCTACCGCTGCCTTTTTAAAACTAAAAAGACCACGCCGCAGTGGGCTGGTATCTTAAAGGCTATTGGCTGAAGGAGCGGAAGTGGCTCCCACAGCACATTTAGGCCTGAGTATTCCACAATCTCCCACTCTCTACTCCATGTTCTGGTGTTGGTCTCTGTGTTCATTCCCATCTACTAGAAAATGAAACTTCTCTGCTAAGGATTGAGGGGAAAACTGAAGTCTGTGTTTTCAAAGATAGACTTCCAAGAAGAAATGGATGATACCCCAGATTGATTGATTGCCCAAGTTCCGCATCCTGATATCACTGATAAAGCCCCAAAGGTTTTACCAACTGTTGTTGGTTGTTTTTGCCCTTTTGGCTTTTGCGGGTCCAGCCACCCAGCCATGGAGTAAGAGTGAAATTAAGATATACAGAAGTAAGAAAATGAAAAAAGCCCAGAAGCAAAACTATCCAAAGATCGTTGGGATAATTTAAGATAAGGAAAATTGGTGAGAAACAAGCCAAGTTAAGGCCGGGCATTTACTAGAAATACTAAGCCTCCATGTGCTTTATTTGGGAACTGGGTGGTAAGCCCCTCCAAAAGAGCCAAAAAGAGTATTAAGAGTAAAAAATAACAAATACAACCAGCATTACCAATGGTTTGAGAGCATTGAGCATAGCCCAGGAAGCTCCACAGGGAACCTAGTCAGAAACTGTGGTTTGTGAAAGACCAAGGATGATATGGCAGCCATAGAACCAGAGACAACTTCCATTGGAAACTGAGAAATCTCATAATTGTTCAGCTCCTCCCTCAGATGTATTAAGGGAAATCCCTGCTGGGGTACTTCCTCAGATAAGCACAGTGAACAAGTGATTTACCCCTGGGAGCAGCAGAGAAATAGGGATAGAGGTAAAGACAGATAGACAACTAGATAGATATTTAAACACATACATACATACATAAATGATTAAAGATTATAGTGAGATAAACATGTATGGAGATGGGTATAGAGATGTCAGAAATAGAGAATAGAAATGTTAGAAATTTTTGAGATAAAAGATGAATGAATAGATAGATAGATAGATAGATAGATAGATAGATAGATAGATAGACAGATGGATGGATAGATAGTCATTTCATGAATATGGAGACTCTAGATCCATCATATCTGTAGTAATGTCCTGTCCAATCTAGAGGACATAGGTAAGAAAAAATTAACATTCCATGGAAGACATGAGTAGGTTTCAGTATTGATCAACCCAGGATTCCATCCTTTTTTGTTTTAACCATAATTACCATGCCCCTGTACAACTATAGTCCTTGGAAGAATCTCATGGATGATTTTTGTTCTCTTCTTTTTAATGTCCTTCAGAGCATTATTGGATGCAAATGCAGATCAAAACTCCCATGCCTTATACCAGATTAAAAACACATTTATAAAATTTCACTACTAGGTAAACTGATTCCAGTTTAGACTGTATCCCCTCTTTTATTTATCATCCATCAAAACAGCATTTATAAAACTATCTTCTCCTGTACTTGTTCGCAGCAGGCTTTTCACAAGGAGACGGGGGTTAAGATTAAAGAGCCTGTAATTAACCAGTTAGACAAGCAGATTCAAAAGGGCAGCTTCAAGAATTTGCTTAGAGAGGTCTCCAAGAGCTGGCTGTGGCGCTCAGCCCTTAACCTAGCTTCTTCATTGTGTTTGCCAGGATATGAATGGGAACAATGAAGAAAAAGACTAAAGTATCTCTTCTAACCATACTTGTTCCTTGTACTTTTTTTTTTAACATATCACATTTGTTTCCTTCTTGATAGCCACCTGCACTGAAAACCTGATAGGAAGTGAGATGTCACTTTCTCCTCTCTCCATGTTTCTAAGAACTAATAAACAATTGTGTTATGAGTTCTGCTACTTTAAAGATGTAATGTCAAGATAAGTGGGAGAGAGTTAACTCTGATTTCCAGCACCACAGTGGTTATGTTTCCTAGTCTGTGTTTAATTCATTTTGATTTAATAAGCCTGCCTCTGAGCAAGATGACTCCAGAGACTTGAAAAGGATGAAACATCCACCTGCCTTCAAGCAAGCTGACTAGACTCCTTTGATTAGAGCTGGTGATGCCTGTAGGGAGACCCCCTGCCCCAGTCCTTGAGGCATTCCTCCAAATCATAGCTTGTGGGAATTGGCTTTCCTGGGGTCCTTGTATGAGTCTGTCGTCAAAGGACCTCAGCAAAGTGAGGGAGCAGTTCCCTAGGGCATTTCTTCAGCTCCATTTAGCAGTGTGTAGATTGCCAACACACACACACACAAACCATTAACAACAACAATTTGTATGTGACTTGACTCTTGAAAAGAAAATGCAGAAAGGAAAAAATTAGAATCTATTCCACAAATTCAAATATAATAGCTAGAATATTCATTAAGCAGGTTTAAATTTTTGACATTTTTTACTATTTGACTACATCATCTTTAGACTATTCCATTTGTATGCTTGTTGATTGAAATAACTTATCATTCAAAATGATTCCAAGTGGTTCAGTGTAATGATTCAAGCCAGTAATCCCTGTTGTCTGAGCCAGGAAAATTGCTACAAATTTGAAAGTAGGATGAGCTACACGGTGAGCCCCTCCCTTAACAAAAGCCATACCAGGTGGCTTCTACAGAAGGTGGGGAAGAAAAGGGTGGTGATTTATTGCTCAAGGGTAAAATGATAACATGGTTTTATGATTCTCTGAATATATACTCTCCTGAGCTCTACACTTGAAAATGGTTAATGAATAAGATAAATTAAGCTCTGTGTAATTTACCATAGTCAAAAAATTGAGAAAATATTCAAAATTTCTAAGGCAAGATAAATATCACATTTTGTTGAAATTTCATTTTTTTCTTACTCTGCCACAGTCATCCGTCACACTTGCTACATAGGTAGACATCCATTAACAAAATATGCTTAACAATAGTTAATATAGATCCTGACCTCCAGAGTGAGGACCAAGTGCAGACTGAAATGAAAGTTAAATTTGTCAGTGTTGGGGATGTTCATAACACAATCTGCTTTAAAAATACAGTGTAGCTACAAGTATAAGAGCTTAGGATGACGAGTTGGTTTGGTTTCCAGTGCAGACTCCTGTCTTTCCTAGCTGAGTAATTTGACATATGATGGTCAGTAAATTATGGTATTAATACATACTTCATGGATTTGATATAAGGACAGGTTGATGTAATGTTTATGAAGTCACTGGCCCATAGTATGTTCCCTGAGTAGTGTTAATCATTATCTGTGCACACTGTTCTCTGTCTGTGCTTCTCCTGTCTCCCCACACTTATCCAAGTGAAAGAGCTACTTCCAGAAAGTCTAAATGACCTAAACACACTCATTTCAATCCCAAGGACACTGGAGTGTATCAGATTCTGTAATTTCTTTTTATCACATGAATTTTAATTGCTTTTACATGTTCCTCTTTCGGTAGTTTATGAATGAAGAACTGTCTTGTGTCTTTATGTCTTCAGATTTAGTGATTTTTGAAATATAATCTTAATCAATGTGATTTGGTCACTGAAAGATCTTATGTAATCTTGAAGAAATGGTGCTCTTTCTCTTTAAATGCTTTGGCGCATATGTTCTTCACATTGGATGGGATCTTACAGAATTATCTGCATGGTAGGATTACAGCTACATGTCTCATGAGAAGGTGACTAGGAAGAAAGCAGGTTTGTCAAGCATTCTTCCTTGAGAGACTATTCTGAGTCTATTATTATGTTCTTCTGTGATAAATTATCGCTTTGGAAAAATGAAAAGATGATAATAGTGCGTGAATATTTAGGGCTGTTTGTTCAGCTTGTTTTAATGTTCATCCCCCCCTTCTTACTATGTATTAATTACACAAAGAATGGATTTGGGGTGCCATTTTCATATAAACATTTCTTTTACTTTACAGGTCCTTTGCATATATACATGCGTACATATCAGATACCTTGACAATAATCAACACTCGCTTCCATCTCATATTCCTCTTTGCCTAATTTCCCTGTGATTCCTGTCCTTTTCCTTAATAAGCTCTCCTTTTCCTTTCGTATCCCTCGAGGTATTAAAACTAAGCCCCTCGACACCAAGAGATTATGCATTGGAAGGAGACACTAGCCATGGAAGCATATGGGACCTTGAGATAGCAGGCACACTGGGAAAGGGGATGCCCCAGCAGAGTAGGTCACAGCTGCTAGGCTAATTCTGTTTTCTAAAAATAACATCTTGGGCGAGTAAAGCCAATCCAGCTATTCTGTGGAAGAAATGGTGTCTCAGACTGGTTCATCCTTACAAAACTCCACTAAGCTATTGTATGCTTTCCCATTATTACTAACAAGCCAGGCACATTATATAAAATCACCTAATTGACTCAGTAATCTTCTTATTAACGCAACGGTGTCAAAGGCCAGTGTTTATATATTTCAGTGATATTCCACGTACTGCCCTGGCTGATGACAAGTAGGTAGGTATGAATGGAAAGTTCTGCTGAATTATCAAGTAGGCGAGAACCATGAGAAGGTGGATAATTCAGGGTTGGGGTGTGCTTCAAAGAAATCTGGAGAAGCTACTGCTAAGTCCTAGAGAACTTTTATTATTTTTTTAATTTCACTTGTTGTATGCATGATATATATGTATATAATGTGTGTGGGGGTATGCATGCATTTGTGTATGAAACCACACTTTCATACACATATGTATAAGTATAGGCATATGCATGCCTTGACACACAGTAGGAATCAGAGAACAACCTTGGGAAACAGTCTTTACCTTCCACCTTTTTTTGAGACAGAGTGCAGCATGAATAATAAAAACACAGAGACAGAAATTGGAGCTCAACCTGAAAACCAGAAAAGCAAAGCAACCAATCACTAGAAAAGTCTTACCTCTACCATGGCTGGGCAACCACAAACTAAGCAGCCCAAGCCTCTCTCTCCTTTCATTTTATATTCCCTCTAGCGCTTGGATTAAGGGTGTGTGATTCCGGAGTATTGGGATTAAAGGTGTAGGCCATCACCACCTGGATTTATTTCTACATTGATCTTGTGAAGTCCAGGGTGGCCTTACTCACAGAGATTCATCTAACCCTGTCTCCTAAATCCTGGGATTAAAGATGTGTGTCACCATTTTCTGACCTCTAGTGGCTTTATCTTTGCCTCTGGTCTTCGGGTAAGATTTATTTCTCAAAATACAAATAATATACCACTACAACAGGGACTCTCTGTTGCTTGTCAAAGCCAGCTATGAACCCATCCCTACCTGTCTACCTCCTCTCTACTTTTCAACCTACCCTAATAGTGCTTTCCAGGGGCCTACCCTTCCTTGTCAATTCTGTCAGTTCTACCATGCCATGAAATTGGCTTCTCACACAACCTATCTTAGTATGTCAGTCATACATTTTATATTGAGTTCAAAACAGTCTGGAGAACATAGATAAGTTAGTATGGGACTCTTTGGGCAGTTCACTGGTTGCCTACCTTGTATATAAAAAAATAATTGAACCAGGGTTGAACTATAAACATCATGAGCGGTGATGACAGACTTAACTACTTGACCAGAGATCTAGGAGACAAATGAGGAAACTGTACACAGTTCTAGGGAAGAAACATGTGGGTAGTTGTGGTGGTTTGAATAGGAATGGCCCCCAAAGACTCATGTGTTTGAATGCTTGGCTCATAGAGAGTGGTACTATTAGGAGATGTGGCCTTGTTGGAGAAAGTGTGTTACTGTGGAGGTGGGCTTTGAGATCTTATATGCTCAAGCTAAAGCCAGTGTGGCACACAGTCTCCTTCTACTGCCTGTGAATCCGGATTTAGAACTCTCAGCTCCTTCTCCAGCACCATGTCTGCCTGCATGCCGCCACCGTGTCTGCCATGACGGTAATGGATGAAACCTCTGAAAGTGCAAGCAGCCCCAATGAAATGTTTCCTTTATAAGAGTTGCCGTGGTCATGGTGTCTCTTCACAGCAATAGGAACCCTAACCAAGATAGGAGTTATATGAGAGAGTTTGAAGACCTTTTATCACATGTTAATATCCACCAGGGAACATTCTTTCACAGGAGAAGCATTTAACAATTAAATAGGCAGAATTGCCTGGTCATTTATTGTCAGGAACCCCTGTCTTTGACAAACGAGTACCAGCACGGTTGCTTTATAATGATGAGAAGCCATGGGCCCACCTACTGATAAATATTGCTTGCAGCCGAATATCCTACCTGCCAACAATGTCGCTAATGCTGATGTATCACCTCCTCTCACAGAGACCGGCCCGCTGCTTAGCAAGCATATTGCGGTGTGTTCTCTTGAAACTGGATACGACAACAATTCATTTTGACTGGAATTGACTCATGTAAGAGATAAGGGTTACCTTTGTGCCTCCAAGTCTCAGACAGCATCACCCTCCGGGGATTTACAAAGAGGACACCTTCAAGGAGAAAGTGTTCCCCAGAGTGTATAAATTCTGTTAACAGTCCTGAATAACCTTCTGTGACATTTTTTTTTGTACTCCTCTGCCAAATTATACTATTAAATAGACAGGATCATCAGCCACAACCCCACAAAGACGTGATGACCAATATAGAAATCCCTCAGGAATGAGGAAATGATTTATTTATTGAACCAGTTAAACCACTGAGACCCAAAGAAGGACACAAGAGAGAGGTTGAAAGTGTTCTAGAATACTTAATGACCTTCTGGTGTGCAGTAGTTTCCCCCAATCTTAAAACATTCCATCCTGCCGGGAAACTCCTTAAGTAGGCAGGTAAACAACTCAAAATAGCTTCAGGAAGTCCCTAAAACTGACTAGATTCTCTAGGCCCCTTCTTCTCAAGAGTAAACAAGCCAAGCAGCTTGTCACTTTCAGACAAGCCAAGCTCCAAAGAAGATGGAGACCAAGCCAGTTGCCGGGAAGAATCAGAAACCAGCTGAGCTGCCTGGAAGAGGTTTAGACCAGCTGAGTCACCTGGAAAGGGCACTCTCCAACCTGCTGAGAAGCCCACACATTGAGCAATGTGCTCCAGGTTCCCGGTTGGGGTGGGCTTTGGATACAGCTGTCTTTGAGTCATTTCTCCACATGTAAGTAACCTCAACCTAACTCATTGGTTCACCAAGTTGAACTTTGGTAGTAGCCATACTTTGCTCTTTCATCTGGGAGTAAGCAGTTGTGTGTAGTACTGCATCTCCCCAAGAAAATTTTTGTCACACAAGACTTTCATACAAGATGTAGGAGCAAAGACTACACAGCATACTTCACGCCTTCCTCTTGTGTTTTCCCAGAAAGAATGAGGCTAACCAAATCCTATAGCTCTTTCTAAGGGCCCCATGGAAGTCCACATATAGTTTTAGTCTGAGCGTAACTACATGGGTGCAGTTCTAGTGTCTCAACTGTGGACATAACTGAAGAACAACACTTTAGAATTTCTGATTGAATCTGGAGGCTTCTGTTGCAGCTATATCACAGGTATATAATTCTATTTACTTCTTCACTCCATTGATTTGTTCCTGGAAGCACTTTATGCTTAACCTGCTACACACAAATATAGCACCTCCTAATTTATTCCTGGGGATATAAGGCTATTTCAAGTAGCTTCTTGGGTAGTTATAACATGCAAAGAATGAGTATGAGAACCAGCCAGAAATTTTAGGACTCCACACCATAGAAGCAAAAAGCCTAGGAAGGGAGATAAGAGAAAGAAATGGGGGCAAGGCTAAATATGATCAAAATACATTATATGCATTATGAAATTGTCAGAGAATAAATAAAGCATTAAAATAATAATAAAAGCTGACCTAAGATGGTGAGGGGTTTAAGAGTGGGGCACATGGAAAGAGAGAACACATGTTGAAGAGCCACTTCAAAAGAAACAGTAGCATACCATTCTGCTTCAATGTTCAGATAAAGAGGAAGCTGAGGAGCCCCCACACAGTTAGGCCTTTGAGAGATCTACAGAGAGATGGTACCATTGCAAATAGCTTCTCAGATGTGCAGACATGACAAGAAGGAGTGTGAGAACCGCTACAAACCTTAGGACTCCAAACTGAAAAGCCTGGGGAAGGGATAAAAGGGAGAAATGAAGGAGGGGTAAATATGATCAGACTATGTTATTTGCTTTAATATATCTCATGGAAGATGCCCAAGTTGAGAGATCAGCGTCAGCTCCTCAGTCATCCTTGTGAAGAGACCTTTTGCTACATGCAAAGGGTCATTAAGGGTTAGCTTGGCTGGACCACAGCTCAAAGGGGAATGTAATCAGGTTTCTTTTCATTGTCCATACTTCCAAACCTGAGGTCTTTTGTCAGGAATACTCCAAGAGATAATCTATCTTTAGAACATTTTTCAAGAAGTAAAAATGAACTAGTACATGACTGTTCCAGGTAGACATATACATAGGAAAAGCTTTACAAACCAGAGTGCAATTTTATTAGATATTACCTAAGATATTTCACTAAAGACAGAGTATCTTTATGTTACAGAAAAGAATATTAATGACAGACAACTATCAGAGGCACTCAAGCTATGTCAGTATATATGAAAATAATCTATATAAAATAATACAATATGGCCAAGATGGCCTCTTCTGTTACGTATTCCACCTGCCATGTGGGAACCTTCTGTTGCTGTTTGACAGATCTGAATGTTTACATAAGGAATTTTAGTCATTGCCACACATATCCCGTTCCCTCCCTATCTCCTTCCCTCTCCCTTTGGTGTCCTTCTCAACAGTTCCCTTCCCACTCTCCTGTCTTCTCTTACGTGATTCACTGAGTTTAGTTAACATTTCTTGCCTGTGCATGGGCAGGAGGTCATTTCCTGGGACAAGAGCAACTTATCAGTTGCTACACCACTGAAACTGACGGTAGTCCATCAGGAAGGGATGGCTCTTCATGGACACTCCCCCATACATGATGAAATGTTGATGTGTCCAATCTCATGTGGGGTTTATGCAGATAAGCACAGCCACGGTGGGTTGGTGAGCGCGAAGCCAATGTTACATACAGAAGACATCGTTTTACTGCCTATATCCCCATATTTTAGAGCTTACGTTCTTTCCACCTCCATTTCCTAGATGTCTTCTGGGCCTTCACTCTAAAACCGTTTATTCTCAGCACTTTAGTCAGTTATGGGTTTCTACATTAATCACTGCCTGCTGAAGTAAGGAGTTTCTCTGATAAAGGCTGGGCAGCACTAATCTAAAGGTATAAGCAAGAATATTTGGAAGGCAGTTGGACAACATGATCATTCAGTAAAGTGAAAGTAGAGTTCTGCTTAGGGTCTATGACCTCCCCAGTCATAGGCTCTTGACCAGGTTTATAGAACCAGGAATGAGCTCGTTCCTGCCCAGCAGGCCTCAAATCCAATCAGAAAGTGGCTTGTTAAGCCCAGAGAAGCCAAATAGCAAGGCAAACCCAAAGAAAATCATGTATAGATCTTCTTGGAAATTGGAAGCAAACAAGATTTCCAGGCAAAAGGTGGGAATACGGGAGTGGGGATAGAGGTGGGGG
>PVIU01004765.1:70000-122259 GCA_004026605.1 Ondatra zibethicus | reverse complement strand
AAGTTGGCAGATGGAGAACCCATCAACAATGACACCAGGACCTATCTCTTCTGCATGTATTATCTTTTTGAGAACCGAGTCTTTTTGAATGCACTCCTTCCTAGGCCAGGAGGGATGGGGGTGGGCCTTGGACTTCCAACAGGGCAGGGCACCATGCCCTCTTTCAAGGAAGAAGGGGGAGGGAGGAGGGGTGGGAGGGGTAGTGGGAGGGGACCGGGAGAAGGGGAAGAAAGGAAAAAAAATTTTATTTCTTTAATTATGTTCTTGAATGGAAAAAATAAAACAATGTATGGGAAAAAAATTTAAAAAATAGAAATAAAAAAAAGAAAAGAAAAAGGGAAATTCTGTCACATTTTCATCATCGGTGATTCTTTAAGACAATACATTGAGTTAAATAAGCCAGTTACAAAAAGTGCAAATATTGCACACAATATTCCATTTACATATTTAGAGTAGTCAGATACGTAGAAGCAGAAAGTAGAATGGTAAAATCAAAGGCCAGAGAAAGGGGAATGGGTAATAGCATTTAATAAACACCAAGTTCCAGTTTGAAAATGTGAAATAGTTTTAGAGATAGATAGTAGAAATCTTGTGTAACAGCATGAACGTACAATGTAAATGACACTAAGCTGTGTCTTATTGGATGGCAAGTTATACATACTTCACTACAATAATAATTTAAAATAGTATCAAAGTCACTAAAATATGATGCTATAAATCAGTGAACTCAATAATGAACATGTTATCTTGAGCCAATACTAGTCTGTCCAAAATGATAAGTCTATAGTGTTGTTGCTGGTTTTTCTTCTGTTTGCTATATGTATGTATTTATTCATCCATGTATGGGGAGGGGGTACCTGTTTATGTGTCTATGTGTCTGTCTGTGTATGATAACATTCATGGCATGGCATACATGTGAAGGACAGAGAACAACTTACAGTAGCCAGGACTTTCCTTCTACAATGTGGGTCCAAGACATCAAACTCAGACCATAAAGCTTGGCAACAAACATAAATACTGGTACCAGTTGAGCCATCCCTCTGGCCCTTATCTTTAGTTCTCTGTTAGAATTGTGTTGTTTTCTCATTTAGTTTCAACAGTGTCAATGGGATTTGCCATTATTATTGACTCCAAAAGCAAATGGTATTAGATGTTCACAAGGACTGGTTTCTAACAACTGACTCTTACATTGGCACGATGTCTTCTACTCTGTTTACTAATAAATTTTATTGGGTACAAGTAGTTTATTTTACAGAACCCAGGTATCGGTGTTCTTTCTCTTTGAAGGCACTGATGTTCTTTGTTTGGTAGTTCATGTTATTTTTGGATATATCTGAGTGATCTAGTTTTCTCAAACTTCACATAATAAGGTCGAGGCTTAGTAATATGGGAGAAGATTCCAGAAATCTCAGAAGATGGAATATACTAATCTATTCTGTTATGGAAAGTTTGATGAGTCCTAATATTATACCTAATATACTATCACAAATATGCTTTTCTCTCCTTGTATTCTTTATCCCTATGCCTGTGTATACACAGCTGGGCATATCTAGTACAGTTTCAACTTTAATTCATAAACAAGTAGGCATTCTGTCAGCCAAGACCATATCAAAACAGGAGAGAATGAAATAGTACTAACAAATCTAGGCATTTGGCTTTTAATAATTTAATCCTTGATTTTTGTCCTTCAATTTATTCAACCATTATCAATTTTTCTATCTTAAGGGATAACTGACTCATTATTTGCATGAGATAGTCTCTTTACAATCTAGCAATATTGTCAATAACCAATTACAATGTCAAATCGATAATTCCTATATTTTCTGGTGCCAATTTGGTTGGACAAAGATCAAATCTAAAGTATGTTTTGAGAGACCACCACAGCTTTCCCAGACAAGCCAGCTCTTGACCAGCACCATGGTGCCTGGCTACATGCCTGCAATTGGCACCCCAGTCACTGACCAGCTTACTTTATAGCTATCACCCACTCAACGGCTCCTTTTTCCTGAGACTTTTCCCCCCGTCCAGGTTATGAAACATGAGTCAGTGTGGAGCGCTTTCAATACACAGTGCTGTGTTTAGTTTAAAAAAAAAAGCTGAGGCAATTTTCATTTTGCTCAATCCATACATCTTTAAGTTTCATCAAAAAAATTGCTAGAATGAGATGAGTTCCTTACTCTAAAAAACATGAGACAGCTCAATTTAGTCCAAAAACTCCTCTCACTCGTTTTAAATTGCATACATTATATTGTGTGCTATTTCTATGCTACTTTGATCTGCATATTCTACTTTTATAACTAAAAAGAATAAGTAATGTGACTAAATGTGTCACATTCTTTTGCAAACCCCGATTAAATGCTTGTGAATACGGCTTCCATGTAGGTCTACCTCAGCTGATCAATTAATATAACATCACCATTGCCCTATAAGGTTTTTCGACCAAAGTCTAGTGTTTCACTGTCTAACTCTTTCTGTGTTTCACTTGGCTACACCGAGGATTGGACCTGAGGCCTTGTGCGTGCTAGGAAAGTGTTCTGCCCCTGATCTACACCCTAAACCTGCTGTTTTGTCCGTGTTTTATTTTGAGACCAACTCTGGCTAAGTTATCCAGACTGGTTTCAAACTCCTTCCATAGTGCAGACAGACCTTGACCTTGGGAATCCCCTGCCTTGACCTCTGGAGTAGCTGGGATTACAGGCTTGAGACAAAAGGCCCCTGCAATGTCAAATTTCTTGTTGGATATTTTCACTTGAAATGTCTACACTGGCCCCTTCCAACTGTGCACGTCTTGTAGCCAATTCAGGAAGTCTGCTTCTGTGGTAATAGCACTGTGATTCTAGTCTCCTGGCTGGGACTGCCTTTGACTCATCACTCATCCCCGGAAGTCACAGTCCTCTAACGTCAACCCTGTACATACTGCCCGCTGGCTGCCAGTATCTATCTGTTTCTGAAATCTCTCAAAACGTTCACTTTCTCATTTTCATTGGCATTCTAATCCAGGCTCCCTTTCTCTGTCATTGGGAGTCATAAACCATTGCCTTCTGCACCTCCTTGTCCCTGCCCTGCCACACACCCCGGCAGGTGACAAGCCTGCTTTTTAAGTAATGCCACAACATGATTTTGTGTATTGTATCAAGCTGCTGCCCAGAGTGCTCATAGGTTTCCTTTTCACAGCCTCAAATTCAAGCTTATTTACTCAACCACAGAACCTTTATTAAACATCTTGTATACCTACCATACAGTCCACACACCAACACTCTATTTAATTGGCTTTCCATCACCATCCAGTCTATAATACAAATTCCTTCTCATGACCCTGCTAGTCTTTTCTTCATCTTCATCACGAATGTTCTCTATTCTACTTTTCTCCAACCAAATAACTTGTCTGATTTTCCCCACGTAGTCACAGTGTTTAATGATGGCATACTTCCCTGCAAAATACCTTGTCAATTCAGTCCAATTTTTTATCTATTCTTCAGTGATCAGTGCAGTTTCCCACCAACCAAATTCCAAGCTGCTCCAGAGGAAAGTGTGTCCTATGTTTTCCCTTTACTTCTTTCAGGGTGACAAGGCCATCCCCAGTACAGAAGAAACATGTTGGGTAATTTCTTTAGCTCTCTCCATCTACCCTGTTATTATACAAAGTTGCCAGAGACTTTATTCAGGAGTATCTACTTGAAATACACTGAGAAAAGCAGAGGCAAACCAATGGTGTTAATGATTATCACATAAGAGCCTAAAGTGTTCCGGGAGGGGTTGCGTCAGGATAGCTCCTGCAGAAATCACTTGGCAAGAGATAGGCTATGCTTCTAGATAATTAGACACCCTAGAGATAAGGCACGCTCTAGTAGAAGGTCATGTCCCTTATGAAAATAAATTTTTAAACGTTTGAACTAGGGCATTTCTGATTATTGACCATTTTTTCAAGACCAACAATGTCTATAAATGCTCAAATTAACAGACTAGGCGGAATTGTCCAAAATGGCCCCATGCTAGGGGTCTTGGCTTCAATTGGAGGCTGATTTGCATGAGCACACGCTGTCCCTAAGATTCCAGAGAGTCTGAAGAAAAATACCGGAACAAAAATCAGAAGGTGCATTTCCTGCTTAGCTGGAAGGAAGGGAGAATTGCAGGGTGGGAGTTACCCATGCCCTTGGCCATGAGACAATTGTATCAGAGTGCTCTGTTTTGTTCTGGCTGGATAGTGTCTACTTATCAAAAGCAGGAAATTGCATTTAACCGGGATCTGTAGGATGCTAGGGAGGGGCTGATCTGGTTAGGAGGGTGGAGGTGGGAGGATGAGGGTGGGAGCACCAGGGCCGAGAACAGGCAGCACTAGAGCATTATGGGGCCTGCAGCCATCAGGAGATGGGCAGAGCCAGAAGCTGCGTTTGAAAGACAGAAAGACAGGGGCTGCAGACACACTGTGAGTCGGCATGTCTTATCCAGATGCAAGGAAACTGAGAAATGATTTTTCTCATCTGGAGGGAACATGCCCTAAGAGTGCTGAAGAATGCTCCCCAGCTCTGCACTGGGAGTGCTGACACGAAGGTATTGCAGGAAGAGCTGAGCTGTCTCCTGCCAGATCCGAGGCGTCTCTGATGCAGGAGGAGCTATGTGCGTGGAGAGAGCTTGGGCGGAAGTGAAAGTAAAGCACATTTTGAGGTCAGTTGGTTTATTCACGCCCACTTCACAATGGATAGAGTGAGAGATGTGAGAAGGAGTTGTAGCTAACATGAAGGCAGTGAGGGTTATTAAGGAATTTTAATATGCCAAAATATAGATGCTGCATCACATTTAATCACCCTTCTGTGAGCAAAAGCAAATAAACATTGGAGACATACAATTAAGATTTTATCTGACTGCAATGCACAGAAATAATTGATTCTTACCTGGCCAAAAAGGTGTTCAGAACACCTAAGGGTCACCCACTTTCCAAGTGAAATGGTGTGTGTGGGGGGTGAGCGTGTGCACATACCTATGTGTGTATGCCTGTGTGCATGTGTAAAATGTAAGCTTCAGATATAAAACAGCATATGGACACATACACTCAAGAAAACATGGAATTTTCTGGAAAGCAAAACAGCACAAGAGACTATTTCTAAAATTACATGTATGAGCGCAAACTGGAAGTTCCTCGTCTTTCACAGCTTCATTGGTCCTGTATTCTAGGCCACATTACAGCTTTATTCTGAAGCTTTGTGGTAGCGCAGGTACTAATTTAAATATAAAGGCATGTATGTTTGTCTGAACTGCAGTTGTGTTTCCTTATTTTGCCCTAGTATGGTAATCTTTCGATAAGGAAGCTCTCAGGGTCCGGAGGGTTGGGCTGTTGTTGTAATTTCACTGTAGATGCCATTCTGTCTTTCGCAATCACATTAAAGAATTATGAATCAGAAAGTAACCCAATTCAACTAAAGGTCTGTCTTCATTTAGAAAACTGCTTGAGCATGGTGTGCACGGACGATTCCACATACTTCCCACAGCTCCAGATGCAGAGGAGAACATTTTAACGGGAGAACCAAAACATGGGGCAGGCACATGAGAAAGGGATACCTGCCTCAGATGTAAGATTGCTTCAATATGGTTTTAAATATCTTGGCATTTATCAATACATTCAACTAAAATACTGCAGTGTAAAACTCCACTTTGTGTTGTGGCATTTCTGGTAAGATCTGAACTTCTTTAAGCATTTCCCAGGAATTACCTAAGCCTTATTTATTGCTTTATTCACTGAAATCCAAAACAGCACTGGTTAAACATAGTTAATGTACCAACTGCAATTAGCCAACTGTCAAAGGCTCAACTCCCAACTGTCGATAAGCTTCATTTAACTAATTTGAGAAGGTGGAAGTTTGGCTTTTTTTTTTCCAGGAAGGCTCCTTTCCTCATTTCCTGTGGAGAAAGCCAAGTTGTGCGACCTATGGTTAAAGGGGTTCTTTGTAATTAAGGCAGGGAGTCTCCAACTGAACAGTTCTCACAGTGGGGGAAGGGAGTGTAAAAAAAATGGAGGATGCTTGACACTAACCACTTAAGGAAGTAATGAGAGCACAGCCAATGCGGGTCCCAGCCTGCCTGCCACCTCTGTGGTCATTGGCTGTGTCCACTTTATGAAGCCCGGCGTCTATTAAGACCTTGACTGGCTGGCCTATGGCTGCCTGGTGCTCCCTTCCCAATGCTTACAGATGACCAGAACCCGATCAACCATGTTATATCAATAACATTCTCACACCAGGTTGTGTAAATTGATCTTTTACAATTTCTCTCGGTGACAGTCTCTGTAACCAACAAGATAAATCATTCCTCCCGTGGCTTTTTTATTGATTGCTGAGACCTGTATAAAAATTACACTGCTCCAGCCTCACAGTGAACGTCGTCATGAAAGAGGACTTTTTATTTACAATCAAAATATGTTTGGGCCTAGATCAAGTACAGATTTACTATCTCGGGAATTTAGCAGACTTCAAGAAAACCAAAAATTAGAACTCTTCCCCACATCGCCAAAACCCAGTCACCATTAACTTCAAAATAGCATACATAACGAACCTTGACTTGAGACAGCCATATTTTTGAAAGAGGAGAGCATCTCCCTTTTGATTTTAAGATAAGCACCTATCTACTTGAAAAATCAGAGGTATAAAAAGGCCCATAACTGAACTAAATCCTTGCCTGCATTCGATTCACTGACTAACTTAGCTCTTGTTTCTAATAAGGCAGGTGAATGACAGCCCTGTTTGATGCCCAGACAAGATCAGAACCAGGACAGGGTGCCACCCCAGGTACTTGGTATATTTTGACAGAAAAAGCAATAAATAAATAAATAAACACAATTTGCATTATTCTGTGAGCCAAAAATTATTCATCATTCTTCTGTAATAGCAATTCTAAGTATTGAGAATTTTTAACACAATCAAAATAAAAAACAATTAATGTCTTTTAGTATTTTATACAAACAACATCTTGAACTAGAAGACCCCCCCCATTCGTTCTTTATAGTCTATTAAAGAAGCAAACAAGCATTGTTTGGGGGAAGTTTTTAAGGTGAAATGTGTGTCTATATCACCCCCTTGAAATAGTTTTCATTGAGGAGCCTAATTTTAAACGACTGCTAAATGCCATTGCTTTCCCAAACAGAAACCTAATTTTTTTAAAATTTTAATGCAAAAGAAAACTGTTACACATTTTCACATTCTCACATAAGAGGAGTTGCTGATGTTTATAAAATACAGAGAACTATCCCCACTTCACCCCAACGAGTAGCAGAATTCACTTTCCATGCAAGCCTTGTGGGCGGGTATTGCCTTACAACTCAAATAGGGTTTCACAGACTAAGAATTCGGGCAGCAGCCTTTTGTATACATCTAAGAGCAGGGACAGATAGTTGCTTTTGTCCTTTCCCCTTGAGCCTTAGCTCGGTCTCTCTGAAACTGTGCTCTTTATGTGAGTTTTAGAGAAGGCGCTTTCAATGGAACTGGCCTGGGTAGGTGGGGGTGGTATAGAAAGGCGGTCTGACCCAGGGTCCTCACCGCCCTGACCCAAAGGAGGAAAATGGAACAGTGTGACTCCGGGACCCCTTCGCCTCGAAAAGACAGTTCCACTGGGAAGCATAGGTGGGAGCACACTAGGGCCACACTAGGGCCCTAGTAGGACAGGCCAGGAGGCAGATAGCTGGCTGGGAACGGGCAGCTGCGCACCCAGGAACGCCTCCTTTTAAAGGATCATTTACAAGTGTCTCTCCTGGGACTGGCTCGCAGCTGCCCGCACTTTCCAGCCAGTGGCCCCGCGGCCACCTCCCAGCTCCCACAGGGCAGAGTTCAGCCTCTTTGCACCGGACAGTTGGGGCATGGGCATAGCCGCACCTGCGGGCTTGCTAGCTGTCCCTTGTTGTCTGGAACTCCTCGTGAAGCTGTCTCTAAGGCTTTGTGGGTTCTTGCCCTGATCTATTTCCGAAGAGTCCCCAGTCAACTTGTGGCGGCGGCGAGGACTTTGAGTCCCCTCTCCAGCGTGGGAACGAAACGTCCCGGGAGCCCCATCCCGGGCACATCCTCTCCATTTCTCCTCACCCGCCTCTGCGACACGTCTGCTGCCGCACATTGTCAATGATTGTGGGAAAGGGCCGCCAGCCTTTCCGCAGCTCCAGGCCGCCCTAATGAGGGAACAATTGTCCCTGCGGGGAGCAGGCGACCGGGTCAGCGCGTCCAGCACAATGCGGACGCCTGCGTCCCGAGGTCCCCGCAGAAAAGGCAAATCGCGGTCTGGGAGCCAGCAGCGTTTCTTCCAGATCACCTTGCTGGAATTTAGCATAGCAGAAGTCAGGCGACAGGGACAATAGCAAGGTCCAAGGGTGATCCTTGGAGGGAAACCTAGCTTGGTTCCCGAGGTCCGCAGAATGAATAGGGCGGCGGGCGGGAGTTATGCCCCCGGGTGGAGGGTCGCGTTTGTCTGGTGGGGGGGGCATCGCAGTCCCGCCCAGCCCTGCCCAGGAAACAAGAGAAGCCCAGCCTAGAGAAGCGCGCTCTCCCAGACATCTTTCTTCCTTCTTGATTTTTTTTTTTCTTTTAAACTATGTTTTAGTCCGGATCCTGTCAATCTGGGACAAGAGGAGAAAATGATAGAAGTGATGTCTCTCCTGAAAGTAGACACGTGTTATCAATCAAAGCACCCTTTGAAACCGTTGTAAGCCAGAACAGTATCCTAAGAGAAGCAATGAATTTTTTTCAGTTTTAAAAAAAAATTAAATGGCATAAGATTGCTCTTTCTGATTTTATTTAATATTGATAGTCTCCCCTCTCCCCTCAGACATAGTCTAAAGGGAGGAAGACTAGGGATGAGGGGGAAAGGGAGAATTTATATGAATTTATATGAAATTATAATGAAACCTTAGTAAGTTTAACCTGAAATTTTTGTTATTTTTTTTTATGTTTTGTTTTTCGAGACAGGGCTTCTCTGTGTAGCCTTGGCTGTTCTGGAACTCACCTGTAGACCAGGCTGGCCCCGAACTCAGAGATCCATGTGCCTCTGCCTCTGGCACGTGCCACCAACACCTTGGTCTAACCTGAAATTTCTTATGTTCAAATAACACCAATGCTGCAGCCAGATACCTGGTTTTAATAGCACAGTTCCAATTCGGGAGGTTAAGCGGGTATGGAACTGCCAAAGTCTTTGAACGACCACATGCTCCCTAGACTCAAGAGTTTGAATTCAAGGCATCTGAAAAGTTGGTTGCTCTTCTTGAGTTGTTTACTCTTTTGGCAATCAGAGTGAGCATTAGGAGAGCGAGCCCTCTGCTCAGGACAGGACTGGTGGTCAGAAGGAAGAAGACATGCCACCATTAGGGAGCTCTTGACACCACCAGCCTGGATCTTCACTGTTTCTAAATCAAATCTCCAAGTATGCACGAAGCTCAACCCATATGGCTGAAAATGAGAAGAAACCTAGGGTCAGCAAAGACTTCCTGCCCTTTCGTTCCCTGGGGCTCCTCAGAAGCCCAAGGAGGAAGGTAGACAGGTCTCAGCTTAGTGGGAACATCCCACCCCCAGCTGCTAGAAGCACAGAAACAAGAAAAAAATGAGCAAGGGCAACAGGCCAGGATGATCCACTGATCTTCCTGCTCCTTGTCAACCCTACCTTAACTGAAGGAGAAAACTTCACTAGCAAGGCTCTCAGCTTCTTTCTTTGGAGTGCCTTAGGCACAAGATCATAAAATAACCAGGGAAGGGAAGAAACAAATATTTCAAACGATTTATTTTTTTAAAAAAAAGTCAGAAAGAGCCCCAATGATATCGCAGAAAGGGAGGGAGTGACTCTACCCTGTCATAGAATAGAGGGTTCAGCAGGATAAACTGAGGACTTTATGTTCATTTGACTAACTTTCCGTAATGTTGTCTGAGCTAGGGTAACTCTTCCCTCTGACATTTCCTACTAAGGGGAGGGGGTACCTTGAAATAAAAGGGAAAGAAAACAGAGGTATCAGCGAGCCCAAGTGGGAATGCAGCTCAGGACTCTGCGCGGACCCACAAAATTAGATCAATGCTTAGGCTGTTATTCTTGAACGTCTGAGAAGAAAGCTTATTCCTAAGGTAAGTTGGATTGAGTTCCCTGTTAATCTGATTACCTCCCAGCACGTGACTTGTTTCCTGAGGGTGGGTAATAATTGATAACTTCTTGGGCCAAAGAGTTACTGAAAAACCATTTGAAGGCTAAAAGAATGTGGTATATGTTCTAAATTAGGGCTTTAAATTAAGCTGAATGCCAACTTTGTTCACATCCTTCATGTTCTTTCCAAAGGCCCCTATGAAAATCTTAACGTCCCCATTATTTGAATAGGAAGAGAAGCTAAAAGTCTCTTTGAAACGGAGGAGTGGAGCAATTCATGAACAGCAAGTATTCCAAGGAAGACAACCACTGCAAATACAAAATATCTTTACCATGGAAACAAGGGGAGAACTGGAACTCAAGAGAGCAATGTCCAAGTCCTAGGCCTTTATTTTATATGAAGACAGCATTAATTTCCAGAAACATGCCCAAATGCCAAAATCCCTTACTAGCTCCAAAAGTTTGTGCTTAAGACAGTACTGTCTGTGCCATAAAAGAATGCATGGATTACCCCATTCTGTTTGCTCATCATTTTGTAGCTGAAAAGTCCTTTTCTCTGACAATTCTTGTAATATTGTTTTGTCATATTGTTATGACTTGGAATGGCTTAAGGGAAAGTTGGAGTGTGGAATGAACTTGGAGGGTAAATTGGAATCAATGTCCCCAGACATTCTAAACCCCAGATTCTGAAGATGTAGGTAGGTCACAACCCCATAGACTGTAGCCGAATTGGGGGGAGGGGAGTCATGGACAATCTGGCAATAGTAAAGAGGTCCTGAACATGCAGAACCTAAACTTAATTCAAATTCAAGTGCAGAATAAATCCAAGGTGTTTCTAGCAGTGCTCAGCTGCACCAAAACCTTGGTGCGGAACACACAGTGTGCACGCTTTGCACCATGCATGCCAGCGTTCCACTCAGCACCCGCAATGGCTGCCTGAAACATCTGGGCTCAGGAGCCAGACTATTGTGTGCTATGAATTGAAGTGTTTACTGTACATACAAGAGTTTTCTGCTCTTATATACAGGTAATGGTTTAATTATGGGAGACAGAGACTTTCAATATTTTTCTACTATCCTTCCTCTGCATGTGCATCACATTAGCGTGTCTGTAGAATGTTTGATTTTAAATTGCTGCTTGAGCTACTGACTTGCGTTGCCTTAAAAAAAATTCAATGAATTTTGGCTTCGGATTAGGACAGAATTTCCAAAATGACCCAAAACCTGCCTCTGCCATACTTGACTACGTGTCTACGAGAAGCACCATTATCTTCAGAAATGACAATTATAAAAACAAGAGCAGCTGTATCAGAGAGCTCTGGGTTTGGTTGAGAGACCCTGCCTCAATAAATAAAGTAAAAGAGTCATGCAGGAGGATTAGTGATATCAACCTCAGGCCTTCCCAGGTGTGTGCACACACGTTTTCATGCCCCCTACACACACAAAAAAAATAAAGTGGATATACATACATGTAAACACTCACAAAAATAGAAAAATAAATAGAATAAAAACCCTTTTAAGTCACTTCCTTATAATTATGAGTATTTCTTCTTCATCTCCCCCCACTTAAAGGCACATGCGTTGAGAAAGTGCATGGGTTCCCTTCACCACTGCCCAGTCCCCAAGGGAAGAGACAGGACCCACATTTGGATTCTTCAATGATTCCATTCAGTTGTTCCATGGAAAAGCCTCAATGACTTCTCTGTTTTCCTATTTCCAAGTGTTCAGAACAGTACATTTTAAAAAGAGGGGAAAACACAATCAAAATAAATTATTATTCTAACCGTGCATTATAAGTATGTCACAAGTTCTTAAAGAATTGCTTGTGGAGTTGAGGGTTAATAACATGGGATGTGTGGGAGAAAGGGATACAGCCAGGAGGCCCTGTTGCTGACTGTGCCGAACAATGGGTTCCCTCTAAGGATTCTTGCTTGCAGTCTTGCTCTGCCTTCGGATCCCTACATGCTTTTGGGTAAGTCACTTAACCTTTCTGGGTCTCAGTTTCCTCATGGGCAAATTGGTGGTTATTCTAATAACTCTCTTACAGGTATTTTGTGAATAACAATTATTACAAATGAATGCAAATCGTCCTGTGTGTATTAAGAATGACATACAAGCACTAAGAAATAGCATAAGCCTGTTATTCACAATACTTTTCCAGAAATGACAGAAACGAGCCGCAAGCATGAATGATAACAAGAATTAAGGACTACCAGGCAAATTAGAATGAAGAGAATACTTTAGGAAGGATTGATGTAGGTATCAGGCAAAAATGGTGATATGAGAAAGAACCTAGCCTTTATTTGTTTTCCACATAAATTACTGTCAGAAATGATGTGTAAGAAAGTATATGATATAGTTAATATTCTTCAAAAGATCTTGTAGAAATACTGGGTAGGTTTTGCACATGTTTCATTTGGACAGTAGGCATAAAGTATGGAAATAACATTTTATATCAAAAAAAGTAGAGTGTCTTATTCAGCATTTATGACACACCTTATTCTGTGACCAAGGACAGTTTCACAGAGAATCTTTTAATGGCCAACTAAATGTGTTCTATAATGTTTTACTTTAGTTCTGGCCTACAATGATCAAAGTCTTTATTTTTACTGTATAAGGGGAATTTACGGAATATTTGGTGTGTAACAACTATCTAACTTTATGTTTGAAGAATCAAAATGTTCAGATTTAAAAGTAGATTACATGAGCTTTATAAAGTAATATATTTTAAAAATCGTTATTGTACCAAAAGATATAACTATAACAATAATTACCATAGACTTGCTTGTTGTGTTGTCCAGATGGAAACAGCTCTAAATGTGCCTCAGAGCAGCAATTAGTTAAGCAAAGTAGGGCTCATAAAGACAATGCAATGAGATATGACTAGCAGAAAAAAATGTCATGGTTCTGAGAAATGGTTGCTGAAGGCATAACTAAAACACGCTACATGCAGAAGGAGGCAATGAGCTGGGTAGGTTTCTATTTGGAAGAGTATCAGGCAAGCTAGACTGATTTTCACTAAAACAAGTGTCCATGGCTTCTATCAATAGAGGGCTCGGGCTCACTCATATTCCACTTTGGGGACAGCAGGCGATTCATCCTCCAAATCCTCATCCAGTGACCAGAAGTGATCTCAAACACTGCTGGTCACCTTGGCAGAGGCAGAGAGCTGAGAACTGTTCTCTTAGAGTAGTAAGTTGTTACTACTGTCTCGCTGAGTCTTTGAAATGGGCTGAAAACAAACTAATTTCAGAGACAATGTCCAAATAATAATAGAAGTAAAGGAAAGAGAACACCTCCAATTTTATATTGATTTCACACTAAAGTGATGGCTCTTTAATATCATACATTAAAGAAAGCCATCTCACCTAATTGCTTTTTTTTTTTCAAATGTCTACTCAAAATGTTTTAAGTTACACACTTGGGTCACATTTGTGCAGTGTGAGCCAAAGTGTTCCACAGAATACTGTACTAGCAATTATGCACTGTACCTCTTCAATTAGACTAGTTGCATGGTATTCTCCAAACATACACATGCACACTCAGAAGAGAGAGAGAGAAAGAAAGAGAGAGAGGACAGAGAAATGCAATCCTGCAGTTCTGCAACCCAGCAGTTAGCCCCCAAAAGCAGCCAACTGGAAACAGCTGGTGAGAGGTCCTAATGAGTGCCACAGAAAGAGAAAGTAGGGAGGAGATAGGATGAAAGGGAAACGTGGTTTAAGGAGGACACATAATCTGTTCTAAAACTCCAAAATCTAAGTGGTTCAGTTAAACATATATCCAAGAATTGCTATACATACTGAATTGGTTGTACTTACATATATGGGGATATGTGTGCGTGTCCACACAAATATATGTGTGTAACAATTATCTTTTTTACAAAAGAGGGCATGAATATGAAAGAGTACCAATAGGGCTATACGGGGGGAGGGGCTTAACTTGGGGAAATGGAAGGGAGAAATGATGCAATTATATTATAATCTCAAAAAATATAAAAGAAACTATTTCTAAAATAAAAGGTAGATGCTTGAGCTTGCATTGTAGTGGCTGATGGAGAAACATGTCACATGCGTGAAAAGAAATAAGAGGAGCCAATGTCGGGGGAGGGGGAGTGGTGTGAGAGGTTCTTATGTATATGTGTTGCTTTTATTGGTTAATGACTAAAGAAGCTACTTTGGCCTGTGATAGGGCAGAGTAGAGCTAGGCAGGGAAAACTACACTGAATGCTGAGAAAAGAAGGCAGAGTCAGAGAGAAGCCATGTAGCCCTGCTGGAGACAGATGCTAGATGAAACATTACCTGGTAAGCCACAGCCATGTGGCGATACACAGATTAATAGAAATGGATTAGTTTAAGATATAAGAGTAAGCCAAAAATACACTTAAGCTATTGGTCAAACCGTATTGCAAACAATACAGTTTCTGAGCTATTATTTCGTACTGTGGGCAGCCGGGAACAAACAAGCAGCCTCCTCCTATAGGGGAGGACTAGATACACCCACACAATACATAGTGGAGCATTTGAGAAAGCAAGCTGCACTTTGTATTGAACTGCTTCTGATCTGGGCAACTCGGAGTGAGAAGAAGTAGCAGGGTCTTATCGCTGATTGATTGTTTGGTGGCTATTTTCTTCCTAGGGGAAGCTGAGAGGTCAGCAGATGTTTGTGAGAGAGCATACACGTCCACACATTTTGGCAAACTCAGAATTGTATACTCCGAAAGTTTGGCCACCATTATTGCTACATGGTGGGATCCTGTGTGGTTTTAAAATTCTTTCTCTTTACTTATCATTGCTTTAGATCATTTAGAAGACACGGATAATGCCATCCCCGTTACCCAGAGTCAAACAAACGGCTAGCGACCATACTGATTTCAAGTGCAGAAGGCAAGTTAGCAGGATGATGTCCTCTAGACAGTCTAGCTGAATGACCACTATGAGTGACTTGATCTCACTCATCTTTCCTTAATCCACCTGTAAAGAGGGGGTGGATTGGTGTCCCCTGACAGGTTTTATGTAAAAATCTCGTGAGCTAACATAAGTAAAGAAGCAAGAACTTCAAGCGCTCTTCCATATCAAGCCCAAGCTCTCTGGCTGGTTTTGCGTTTTAAATGAAGACCCACCTCAACAGAGGTCCATCCCGATCTCCAGCTTGCGTGAAGACACACACATAGTATTTTCTTTATCTCACCTCCCTCTCATCCATTTCTTTTAATGAGAACAGATTTCCCTCTCCTCCGCCTAAATCATTGATTTGTTGGGGCAAAAAACACAAAGGTTTCCACATTCTTGCAGCTCTGTCTCTTAAATTAACACTCCACTTTTGAGAGCAAGAAAGCAAACTACCACTCAGTGTTTTAAAAGGGAATAAAACATTTTAAGATGAGAATGGCTTTGACAAGTTCCCGTAAATGAGACAGGAGACACGAAATTCTCCATATGACTGTGTGCCCTTTAAACGGTTTTGCCAATGTTAGAATGAATAGACAGTTTTGGCTTCAAATTTACAAATTAATATTTTTAATAGATGGAGTTTATAAGCAGGTGAGTTAGAACATAGTAAAAACCCATAAAGGTTCCCCCCGGTGAAGCTCCATATTTTGCCATATAAAACTTAAGAGTCGTAATAAAAACAGCAGTATCATGCAAGCCTTTATTTGTATTTCTCAGTCCCACTGCTTTTTATTTTCCAATTGTAGACAAGAAAGACACGCCTGAGTGAAGTTTCCTAAGAGCCAAATAATCCAACATCTACCCAAAATGCTGAGTGAACTGTATTTCTGCAAATAAATAAATCCCGCAACTCCGATGCAGATATTGAGGTAGTCTCAACCTTGGGCTTGGAAAGATGTGTCTGAGCTGGTCTCATTAATCACGGACACCTGGTGATTTAATACACTGGAGGTTCAGCTGCCCTAATTCTATGAATATTTTAAGAAAATAGCTATAAACTCGGACAGCCAAAAAACATACCACTGCTATGCAAAAGAGCTGTCCCGACAGCCACAGGGGCAAGGGAAGGGAAGATCTCCAAAGACCTGGGCCTTCTGGATCCCCACAGTGAGACTGCGAAGTGACAGAGATCATGTGTTTAAAGTGTACTTAAGATAAAGTAGAGAGTCTCAGGAGCCATCGTTCTGTTACTTTGCATTTTAAAAAATAAAGTTTCTGATCAGTTTTTTTTTTTTTTTTTTGGTTCTTTGCCTCTTTGTATTCTATCCCATGTGTGGTCTTTCAGAAGTTCCGCTTTGCCATGAGGCAAAGATGCTGGCAGCAAACATAAGAATTATGGCATCTTATCCCTAAGATTGCAAATTTGGTTTTTTTTGTGGAAAATAAAGATTATTTTGAAGCGGAAAAGTCCTATGATTTGAAGTAAGATCCTCCTTCAGACATGATTGGTTCTTAGTGTTCTGGCCAGGGTGATTTCTGTTCTTTCTATGTTTCCCTTCACCTTTAATAAAATGGTGTATGCAGATGGGAAATTGTTGCTACTGGAGAATCTTCTCAACCATGTAACATTGCAATGTTAACTCCCATTCAAGATCAAAGCTGTACACATTCACAGCCTGGCCGCCATCTTTGACTTCCCTCTTTATCTTGCTTCCTCGGAACTCAAGACAGGGGAAAGGACTTGGAGTGAGTGCAATTCTCTCATGACACTAAATATTTACAGAATGTTTGACATACATTTGTTCTATTAATCCTCTTTGATTAAGAGTTCTTGCTGCTCTTCCAAGGAGTTTGGTCCCAGCACTCATGTTCCCCAGCTCATGACCTCCTGTATCTCCAGCTGCATGGAATCTGGCACCTTCTTTTGGTCTATGTGAGCACCTATATACATGGTGTATGTGCACGCGCTTGTACACACATGCACACACACAAATACATCTGAAATAAAACCTTCATTTCCTATACTCTATCTCATTTAGAAAACCCAAAACACCTTTCACATGTAATATATAAATGCCTCCCAAGTAAATAATTGTGCATGTATTCGCACAGTTACCTTAGATCTTTTAGAATTGCTTAATCCTTTATGTTCTTGCTTAATCCACCATGTTAAGTAGGTTATAAACTACTAAAAGTTCAGATTCATGTATCTAGAGACAGCCTAGTTTCTTCTCTGATCAAGTTCATAATTCCTTCAGTTATGCTCTCAGGCCTCTGAACTTGGAGGTAAATAAAGTCAGTGAGCGGTATCAAGGGGACAGTGGGTAAGACTGCAGGCTGCTGTGACAGGAGACATTCGCTGGCTGAATAAGAAAAAGGAATTCTGAGTTATACTTGAAAAGTGGCACTTCTTACCCATCTTCTGGTCACTCTTAAGTGCCTCCTTCTCTTGTCCCGGGCCAGCCTCAGTCACTGTAGTCTCTCCTGCAGTCCTCTCTGTTTACTGCGGAGTTCAGATCAAGAGCCAGCGGGGCTTCCAGGTTGAACCATCACCGCATGTTCGAAGACCACAGTAATTTCCACTAGATGCCAAGCATCACTCTCTCATGCAGTTTCTCTGAGCCGGAGGAGCACCCAGCAAATGAGAACAAATGAGAAGTCGCATGTTCATGGTTTCTGGGAGTGGTTATCTCTAAATTCCAGAGCTCTTCATGCACTCAGATGAGTGGCTTTTCTTCAAATGACTAAATATATGTGGCATATTGAGATAATTAAGCCGAATTGCTATATTTTTTTTCATTTTTTGGGGGGTAACAATGACCACCACTGGATCTTGGGACCAGGCACATTAAATATAATAGAAATAAATAGGAACCTATAGTTGAACTATGGGCATCTTCTGTAGAATTAGAGCATCTATATAGTTGACTGGTAGTTTTAAGCAGTTGATACAAAGGGGATCTGTTGATACAAAGGTGCTTTTTTTCCTGTTTTTATTAGCTTTTGTTTTTCAATGTCACCAAACTTACTAAGTTCAGAAGCTCACAGTATTGCTAAGTATAAGGAGAGAAGTGTGGCAACTTAAACAGAGTATCTGCATTTTTAACACAAAAACTCTGATGTATGAACACTATCCCATAAGCACACAGTAAAAGAAGGAATCCACTTCATGGGACAAGGGGCGCTGATCTGGGAACCACAGGATTCTGAAAGGAAAAGGCTCTCTTACAGATATTTCACAATCAGTAGCTTGTCAAAATCACTTACTCATCGACCGTCTTACCAAGATAATTATGAAGACAAAAACATAACTTGCTCTTCCACAAGAGTAATAAGTTACAGTTAATAAGCAACACAGTCGAGCCGTAAAGCCAGGGGCACCCTTCTCTTAACCACTAAGCTATGTTGCCTCTCGGTCTAATAAATAATAGCATTCTGTTCCAGTTAAGCTTATTACACAATTGAGACACTAGGAGAACTATTAAATTTAAAAAAGCATTTTTCTTCCACAAGCTCTCTAAATAAAATAACAGAGTGAGCATTTTTACTGCCAAAACCTTGAATAATTATTTCCTGAATCTTCAAGGAATTACCTAAGTAAGCCATGTGGGATCTTTTTCCCTCCTTTTAATTGGTAAATATTGCTAAGACACTGAGGAGTAACAGCTATTTTGTGTTGTCTTCCTTAGAATATGGGGGCTCCTGCGGTAGGTCATCACCCAAATGAGTGTCTAAAATATTCTCCATAGACTTGAGAAAAACCATCCTAAAGAATTCCATCTCCTGGACTCACATGAAGATGGGAAGAGAGAACCAAGTTCACAAATTGTCCTTTGACATATAACCATAGTGATTTTTTGGAAAGAATTGTTGTCAATATCCAATCTTAGGCAAAGAGAGAGAAACTAGGGCCCAGAGGAATGAACCAGGCCAAGGAAGAGAGGTCTGAGTCGTGCTGGCATGGTGGGGACCAGACCTCTACTTGTGACTAGAGTCCTAGGTGTCCATATCTCAAGGAAGAGGAAGCAGGGCCTGGGATTCCACATGAGAGTGTCTGCACCAGAAAGGAATAGATGTCTCTCCAGAAGACAGAAAGTATGGCTGCTTGGCAGCTGAAGAAATGTGTGCCCTACCCTGCTGTCAGATCATGGGAGAGGAGTTTTGAACAACACAGCTATTAAACATAAGAGTGGAGCCGGGCGGTGGTGGCGCACACTTTTAATCCCAGCACTTGGAAGACAGGTGGGTGGATCTCTGTGAGTTCGAGGCCAATCTGGTCTACAAGAGCTAGTTCCGGGCCAGGCTCCAAAGCTGCAGAGAAACCCTGTCTCAGAGAAAAAAAAGAAAGAAAGAAAAGAAAAAAAAAGAGTGGACTGCGGCAGAGGACAAAGCGAACAGCTCAACCTGGGCCGCAATGGGCTAGAGCTGACCTCACCTGGGGCCCGTCTGCTTAGTCAACTGAAGCAGAATGGGAACTACAGCTGCACCCTGGTCCTCAGCAAGGGCCACTAATCAACTGTGCAAACACGATCAAGACCCAGTCCTCACCGCCCTTCCGCATCCACCAGGCGAAGGCTGGCTGGTTGGCTATGGTCCAGGCTCCCTTTCCAGCCCTTGTCGGGGAGCTGTGTAGGTGCTCACTGTACCATTATATATGAATGAATCCAGACTCCCTGTCCCACTCTGCAGAATCTCAGCTACAGTCTCCGTCCCAAGGCCACGTGATTCCAACATGAAATCCCAGAACTCCTTCCACAGGCGAGTAGCAATTCTGAGCTCATGAACTCTCCAAATCATCATTGACCTGTCCCGTGCCTCCATATGGAGGAGGCTGATGATTCCAGATTATTCTACAGACGGCTCATCTCATCTCCCTTTTCTGACAGTTTTGGAACTTCATCCACAATTCACACACACACACACACACACACACACACACACACACACACACACTTCACAGAAATCATCTCCATTTGTTTAAGTTTTAAAAATTGCTTATTCTAACTTTACCTGGATTTTCAAAAGCGTCTATAACTGAAAACCTCCAGCAGTGACTGTTAGGAACTGGGCTTCCTAGCATGGTGCCAAGAGAGATGGGGCCAGACGGGAATCCCACAGTGCCCTTTACACTAGGCTTCAGTCTTTCCATTTCAACTCTGGTAAATACAGGGCTGCGCACGGAAAATTAATGGGAATATTTTCAACCCTTCGGAAAACTCAGGATTTTGTATTTGGCAGGAGGGCTAAGAGGGCGGTTCAAATTAAAAAAAAAATGCTCCAACTGTTCTTTGAGCCTGAGCTTGAGTCCAATTTCCTCCGTGCTTTCTTCACACTGGAGCTAGCAACGTTGCATTTTCACCGCTCACAAGTCTTTCCTTATTCTATGGAATGTTTAATTTGCCCTTTCAAAGAAAGTATGATTTGTTCCATTTTTCCATGTGCAATCTCTATGCTATTTACAGACAAAGATAAGAATCAAGGAGGATTCATGTGCCAGCCGCACGAATTCAAGACCGCGGGAGAAATCAGAGTCCTAAACCCCGGCTCTGAAGCGCCTGGGCGCTGATTGAGTGTGTAGCCTCGCGGCTCTCTCATCAGATGCACCGAGAGGACTGTGTGCTAACTGGGGCGATTATCCCAAGCAGTCACCGAATCAAAGCGCAGCCAAAATCAAATCAAAGAGACTGTTTGGCACAGCCTCACAACTTCTAGAGGATTTGCTGAACAAAGCAACCAAAAACTTAAAAAAAAAAAAAAAAAAAGAAAGAAAGAAAAAGTAAAAAGTTGGGGGGGGGCAATGTCAACGTTACACCTAATGGTGACAGTGCACTTTGCAAGAACAGCCAGCCACACGGCAAAGGACAGGAGAAGAAATTAATCCCCGTTTGACGAAACTGACAACATCCTACCAAGACTGAGACAATGAAAGTACCTGTAACTAGGGGTAGCTGCTAGTCTGGCCTGCACGAGACTGGGTATATTCCCAGCACTGTATAAACAAATGCTCCAAATCTTAAGCTCAGACCAGAACCAATTGACAAGCAAGCAAACTATGAGAAAATCAGCGAATGCGATTAAAGCATCCCTCTTCCTATAACCCTGTGTGCGTCAGCTCTCCTTTCTTCTCTCTCTCCACCTCTCAGCTGCGGGTTGTTTCAGAGCTTTTCACCCTCGTGCATGATACGTTTTCTATTCCAGTCTGTTCTCAGCTGTCTGGCCCAGCACAGGAGCCTGCAGAACTCTTTCCTATAGACCAGCCCACTCCCCATCCTCTTTCCACTCTGAGCATGCATTGCCCTAATCAGCTCTGCATAACACGGAGGGAAAAAAAACTGCCTCTCAGTTTCCCAGACAAGCATGTTAATTGCCATCACACTCACAGCCAGCAGGAAGGACTCTGTTTTTTATTCTGCCCAGGACACCTGCCTCAATGCCACAAACACTTCAGGCCCAGCTCACAGGAGAAATATAAGGCAGGCCCCTCCTCTCCAAAGAGCATACATCCTTCCAGGGCTTAAACATGCACGTACGGAACATGTAGTCATTTAAAGTACGCCATTACACCAGTACACGTCTGTTATTATATTAACCTTACAAGAGAAGAACAAATGGAAAAGGCGATGAGAAAAATATGAGTTAGGGAGTCTGAACAGGAGAAAGCCCCACTAATGGAGGTCAGCATCCTTGAAATCTGTCACCTCAACTCATCCTTGGCTTGCTCCTCCCCTTGTGCTATGAGCAAGAACAAATCTCTTTTGCTCATTCCTCAGATACCAAGAACAAAGTCTTAACTGTATCAAGCACCCCGAGGTGGTGCCCTGTGTGGTGAAATGGATTTATAAGAGGTCACCAAGCCAAAAAAAATATATGGCAACAAGTATGTGACACTGGATATTTTTAAAAATAAATTAGAAGTTGCAATCTTGGACACAGGTAGAGGCCAAAGGTGCTATTGGGATGTCTGGCAGGAAAGAAAGTTCAGATTACTAAGAAGGGAGCAGTCTTTAAATGGGCCCCTGTACATCACCCAGCAATTGGCCAAGGCACAAGGAGTTGGAAACTCTCCCACACTGTTGAAGAGAATACGAATCAAGGTCACTCACTGTATAGCATACTGCCAGCATGGAAGAAGATTCTGAGACATGTTCTCATCTTTTTGCCCTAATTATTACACTTCTTGGAATGTATCCCAAGAAAATTATCAAGGAAGCAAACAAAGAATTATGGACGAGGATGTTCGCTGCAGTGCTATTTCTAATAGCAGAAAAATTGCCACCGCCTAATTAACCAGCAATAGTAAGTAAATGGCAGTGAAGCCCTTAGAGCGGAGTGTTTTTCAGCCTCTCAAAACCATGTGTTCAAAGTATGCCAAGTGACTTGGGGAGATGCTGACCAGATAATGTTAAGTTGCATGCAGGCCATAGCACATTAAATACAATGTGACCGGGTGTGTAAACACATGTGCCCATGACAGTGTACATGTAAAAAAAAATCGCAAGAAAGAAATTATTATGATTGGGTTTACTGAATGCCAAAAAGGAGAGAAATGCAGACTTAGTTTATCCAGTCAACAAAATAATTAACATGGCAGATACTGTTTTGATCTGTATTTTAGCAATGGGTTACCCAGAGTAAATCACTCAGCTGATAATTTAGGTGGGCAATGTTTGATCCCAGGCAACCTAGTTCCTATGTAAAACTACCCACTGGGATTCTCTGTGGGTTATTTTTCCCTCATATTATTTTTGTATTTTTCCAATAAACATTTTACTTTTATGACCACATTTTAAAAGGTTTTTAATGGTGTGCAGAATGAGAGTAATTGACATAATTATTGAAATTAAACTATTATATTCTTACTGAACTGAATGGGATATTTTTGATTTGTTAAAAGGGGAACGTGGTTTTATGTATATGTTCTAACAATTCACTTTTTTTAAGAGTCTGAAAATGTACTGGTTGCTTTTGCCTTTTAAAATTTTGGCTCTGTGTGTGTGTGTGTGTGTGTGTGTGTGTGTTTAATATAGCATTTTCTCAAAACAGAGAAGTACTGATACAGAGATACATTTTTAAAATACGTTAAAATGCAGAAAGATCTTGTAACCTTTTAGGTTTTGTCAGTCACCCTAACAGGGAGTAATCGCAGCTGCACAGCAAAGTTAGGCAGGGGTAGAAACTGAAGATTAAGAGTAAAAGATCTAAAATTGCCAGTGGCGAGAGCCAACTACAAGGAAATGAAGGATGAATATTATCACTCACAGCGGAGCCAAAACTGAAGAGGAGATGGGCAGTGTGGGTGGGCAGTGGAGCATCTGGCTGAAGATGAGTGTGTCTCTTCACCTGGGACTGACCCACCTATAGCATGATTAAGTTACCAGTCAACTGTCCATGAGGCCGCCTTGCTTTGCCCAGATAGATGCCTGGGAAGACAAGAAGAAACCCCTCAAGTGCTGATTGTCCACAGCTCTTGTTCCCCAGGGAGGAGGGGCGGGCAACAGTAAGAGGTGCACGCAGCGGCTGCTGGTGCCCTATCTCCTCAGATTTCCTCTGCAGCACTCCAGCTGCTGGGCCCTTAGCCTCTCAAGCACCATAGCTCTCCGATAAATCTAGGAAGTTGAGATTCTTCATCCCTTGATAGAGACTGACATTACAGCTGCCAGACCTGCCTACGTTTGCAGATTCGTCAGTCCTTGACAATGGCCAGCATTGCAGCTCCTGGGTTGGAACTATTTAATACCCTTGGCCCTAAAGGCCTGCCAGCTCTCTGGGAATCCTCTAGAAATCAGGTCTGCATGTTCTCTTCTATAGCTCTTTCCATCTGTTTTGCCCTTCAGCTTCAGCTCTTAGCCCCCTCTGCCATTTCAACAATCTTTCTTGTTCCTGCCCTGACCACTCCGCTGGGCTGTTCCGTTTCCCTCTGTTGCTATGGCCACCAGCACAGATGCTGCTGTTCTGGATAAGCCCCACTTGCTCTCTTACTCTTGCTGATGCTGCCGTGGCTCCACCACTTCCTCATCTGTCAGGACAACACTAGCAGTCACTCTGTGGCTTTTGCGGCGAAGCCTGTCATGGCTCAACTCTGCCTCCTCTGCCACAGTGGAGCAGCTGGCCAGCTCCCCGCTTCCGTGGGCCCAGGCCAGCTGTTCAATCATCATTCTGATGTGATGGCTACTGCTTCTGACACTGCTGCCATGTGCCTACCATCTCCGCTGTTTGCTCCTTTAGGTCACCAACACACCCCATAGTACTGAAAAATAAGTAAAGACGAGAAGAAGCCGCTGAAAAGAAAGGAGCTTTTCCTGGATCTGATGACTCGTGGGGAAGAAGCACGGGTGGGTATCTCTCAGGTGACTCAGCAAGCCAGCCTAAGAGCCTACTTCAATACTCAGAGCAGGGGCGTCTGCGCATGTCACGGTCATCACATGCAGATCAATGGTTTCCCATTTGCACCAATCACAGCATTGTCTCTCTGGGAGCAGTCATAGCAGTCCCTGGTGAGGCTGTCAGGTGACGCGCTCCCCATGTGGCCTAGGTAGAAACGGCTACAGGGTCATCTAGAGTTCACTGAGGCTGGCTGGTAATAGCAAGAAGCCTGGGAGAAACTCTTTGAAGACATCCTGAGGTTGTGCTTTCAGGAGTTGGAGCAGTGGGCTGCAGTCGTGGTTTCTCAGATGGAACCTGTGGAGTATTGGGAGCAGCCAGTGTAGTCATGAGGGTAGCTAGGTAGTCTAGCTATCTGTTTGACAGAGTATTTTTCCTGTGAGCTCAAGTCCAATGGTTCCTCATCAGGGAGTCCCCTGGCCCTTGATGTCCTTGCTAACCTACAGAGAAATGAGCAACAGGAGTACTTCCAATTAAAACTTAGAAGAATCCCGTCACTAGTACTGATAGTGTTTTTTACAGATTCTACTGTTGCTTCAATGATGCTCGATGCCCACATGGCAATCCAAGAGAGGTGGGTCACCCTCATTTGTCTGTGAGGACTACAGAGACTGTGGCAGGCAAATGAAATAAGTGTGTCCAGCTCCTTTAGATCCTAGAGCAGGGGTTCTCAAACTTCTTAATGCTGCAACCCTTTAATACAGTTCCTCATGTTGAGGTGACCCCCAACCATAATATTAGTTCATCGCCATTTCAAAACTGCAGTTTCACTATTGTGACGAATCGTAATGTAAATATCTGGTATACCGGATGCCAGATATGAGACCTCTGTGAAAGAGTCATTCCATCCCCTAAGGGATCAAGACCCACAGGTTGAGAACCCCTGTTCTGGCGTCTAGAAGGTGCATACTGGGCATTTGGCCCTGGCAGTCAAAGGTCAATGTCCCTTTTACAAGAGTCATAACTCTACTCTTAAGGACTTCCTCTTGTTAAATGACCTAAGTGTCTTCCTGCTTCCTAATAAATTTTTAGGGATAAAAATTTCAACATAGGCATTCTAGGGAGCCATGAACACTTGGGTTAAAAGGTGGTTTTAGGAGATTTCTTTCCATGTGTGTGTCGGGGGGGGCACTTGCATGTGTATTTGTGTGCTCTGGTGCACCTGCAGAGGTCAGACATGCTGAGGGGGGGTCTCTGCTTTTTCCTCTGGAGACAAGGTCTCTCCATGTATCCATCTATCACCATTTTTCGGCTAAGCTGGCTGGCCTGCTGGAGTTCACAGGCACACAAAGCCATACCTTGCTTTTACTTTCACAGTAAAAAAGGGAACCCAAACTCAGGTTTCTGCTTGTGCAGGAAATATTCTTATCCAGTGAGGCATTTCCCCAACAAGTGCTTGTTTTTTCTTTATGCTCATAATATTTTCCAATTTTTCTTAGAAAAATATTTGTAAACCCTTTATTGACTCACTTTCAACAGCACAGCTTTCACCGATGGCCACCATAGTTGCCCAGCCCCAATACACTCCTCCCACTTCCTATCGTCCCTATTTACTCCCACCCCAGCGTCCCACGCCAGTTCACTGTGGAATTGGTGCCTTCATCTCTGCTCTAACAGCAGCAGGTTCAGCAGGTTCAGCATCCTCAGTTTTTGGTCTCTGATCTTTGTACCCTCAGTGATCTTCCTCAACACCCAAACAGTGACCTCTGTCTCATTAATGAATCTTGACCATACCTCAAGGCCATCAGTCATGCAAATTCGCCCTTGGACTTTTCTCCCTGCTTTCTTAGGAAAGCTTTGGCATTTCTGTCGTTTCTAGTCCCATGCCCCACTATACACAGGGATCTGTGTGAAAGGTTTTCCTAGACCCAAACCTCAAGGTTTGCAACTCTCTGCTTTGCACTTCTTCATCTGTCAGTCCACGTCACCTATGCAATACAGTCAGCATTCAACAAATATTTGCTGAAACAGATTTAAATATATACCCCCAGGGCACAATGAGAATGTTGTATTTTTTTTAATCTTTTTCTCCAACTTTGCCAAGGGGCTTGTTTTTGGGGAGGTGCGACCTCCAAATGAAAATGAATGGGAAATAAAGTACCCTCAGAGGAAGGCAGAGCCCAGACATGCTATGAATTTGAAGGAGGAGATTTACATTCTCTATTTCTAATCTGTCGCATCTGCCCACTGTGGGACAGAAGAGTCTCCCCCATGACCTAGCAAAGGGCAAACGCGGTAAGAGATGTGTGTCTGGGCTGCTCTACTACAGTGCAATGTGGCAGGCAGAAGAAATTGAGTAAGGTCGAAGTAATGAGGCTTGGTGCTAAAGCTTGTCCTGAGCATGTGTGAAACCCTGGAGACACCCAGCACTGTAACAAACAAACAAATAAACAAGATACCAAGAGTCAGAAGGCAGGTGTAGCATTTTAAGAAACAACCAAGTCACCTAGAAAACAAAGATGTGACCTCTAAGCTCCAAGTCAAGATATGGAACAAGGGCACGAGACACACATGAGATGAGAGTACCACCAGCAACTCAGAAGGCAATGATGCATCACTGAGCCCAGAATCAAACTCTCCTGACCAGTCCATGTTAACCAGAATTTATGGCAAAGCATTTAAATCCAAATTCTTACATTCAATTTCTCAGCAATTACTTCCTGGCCTGGTTTCCCCATGGTCTGGTATTAAGCCACCTGTGGTCCCTGACCTCACTGAAAGTTCAGGTGGAGAAGTTGCAAAGACCACGCTTAATTTTTTTGTCTACCACTTTAGGCATGCAAGAATGAAAGGCTAGCAGTGAATATCTGACATTGCATCGCAGCTGGTACAGGGAGGTCTACACAAGCACACCAGCGCTTTCCTAGAAAGCCAGTTCTAATGCGGGACAATTTAACATATCCATCGTTGCATATTCACGCTCACGTAACGTGATGCTCCGGAGTAACCAAAGTTGAAAATGTTAATATAAACATTATGCCTCTTTTAATTGCAGCAGACACATTCCTAAGTAATTTAATTCCAACAAGACCCTTTACCAATAAACAGAAAACACATTTTTGGCGGCTTCCCTTTACAGCGCAAAGTAAATATTTTCCACAGAAAGGACCAGAAAGGCGCCTTGAGCCCTCTGTGTTTTGAGGCCAACGTTGTAGATATGAACTCTGGTTCAAGCCCAGGCAATCACATATCCGTTGTAAAAACACATAGAAAATGGGGAAAGCTTTCGGTTTTTTTGGTATTTCTAGGATTGAATGTCAGACATGGAAGGCACGAGAAAGCTCAAGCCACCAAAGTTTGTCTACACAGTGACCTCAGATCCTTTGTGCTGTGTTGAAGGAGGAAAGACTCAGTCCATGGCCATGAACGCAAACACTGTGTTTTGATGTGTCCCCAACTGACATGTGCTAAATCTTAATCCTCAATCACTGGTGTTAGAAGTTAGAGACTTAAAACTGGATCAGGAGAGGTCCTGCCTTCCTAAATGAATTGATGTAATCTTTGGGATGGGTTAGAGAGAAGAATAAGTTTGACCCTATTTATGCTATAGTTCTTTTCCTTTCTTGCCTTTCTGCCTCCAGTCATCAGATGACACAGTACTTCGGGCCTCACTCAGAACTGGCAATATACTCTTGGACTACACCGCCACTTCCAGAACCACAAGGCAAAGTAATATTTATTCTTTACAAGTTACCTAGTATGTGGCACTTGATCACAGCATCAGTAAATGGTCTAAGACAACACATTGCTGAAGCAACAGCTCTCCTCTGATCATGCTGAACCCAGACATGCCTGCCCCAGAGTAAGTTAGTTGGCAAGCTCCATCATCACTGGGAATCCCCAAGCCCAAGGTGAAGCAACTGGAGTTCATTTGGATGGTTCAAATACTGTGCAAGTTTACAGGAATGTGCTTTTATGCAACAGTTGGATAATTTGCTGTAACATAAGGATATGTTCCCATTTAGAAATCGGAAGATTATCTTATTGTCAACTCAAAAGTGTTTGACATCATTACACTGGATTTCCTCTCAAAAACTGAAGATCATTTCAATCATTTCTATGCAGCCATGCTCCAATTTAAGCTTTTGTTCAATAATTAATCACCAGACTGTGACCATAAAATTAGCTTCTTCTTTTCCAGTCTTGAGAATGTTATGGAGTTCATCTATCTCAGACACCTGTCCAAACTGCTAAGTTTATATAAGACAGACACATTGAGAAACATCAATTTTTTATCAGCATTTCTAACATGGTATTTACACCCAACACTTGGCTTTATTCTCGCAATACCAATGTAATTTAACTGTTTGGTTTTGCTTATCTGTTTTGATTTGACTACCAAAACAACTATAGTATTTCATTTCTCAGAAAGAACAAAGGAAAATACCAAACTACACTACTCAACTCAGAGTGACTCAGCACTAGGTCAAATTTGAAGATCAACTTCTTGGGTTTGTTGTTGTTTGGTTGGGTGGTTAGTTTGTTTTTTGAGACACGGTTCTCTGTAGCTTTGAAGCCTGTCCTGGAACTAGCTCTTGTAGACCAGACTGGCCTCAAATGTCACAGAGATCTGCTACCTCTGCCTCCCTAATGCTGGGGATTAAACCCACCGCTGCCCAGTTGAAGATCAACTTCTAATCACCCTTATCACCAGGTATTAGCTTTGGGAAGTCGATGTGGCTAGGTTCTCTTTTAAAATATATATTAGGATTCCATGGTAGGAAGCATTGTCAATGCTATATTTATCTCAATGCATTGAGTAGCACTGTACATATATCAGGTTTTCAACATGTTTCTCTAAACTTTGGTGAAAGAATACTAAAAGCTAAAAGCATTGTTAAGAGATTTAAAACCCCATCATTTATGAAGTTAGTCAAGAGTGACTAGAATAATATTGATTCACTTATGAAGGTAAAAATGCTATACAGGTGAATGGAGACATAGATATCACCAAGACTGGGTCTAAGAGGTCCCATGAAGACAAACAAAGCGTCATTTAAGGCTTGTGGTGAATCTCCCATGACCCTTTCATTTTCCTGTGGTTACCATGAAAGACTTGGTGTTTACTCGGAAGGGATTTTGTGATCAGGCAAAATAGAATTTAACCCTTCCAAAACTAAGCATTGAATTTCATTTGGGACAAAATACATGAACTGGAAGTCTCAGATTCTGTACCATGCGGTCAACCCAACTCAGAAGTAAGAATCTGTGCTTCATCATAAGTTATACTCACAAATAAACCTCAGCAGAGCTCCTCAACAGGACTCCCAGATCTGATCAACAGAGGCAGCTCTGCCATAACGGAGAGTGTCCCACACACTACATGCATGTTTCTAAGGATTGCAGGAGACCAGTCATAAGGTCATAATCCAAAGAACAGAAATCCATAAATAGGAGACAAGCTTAAACCCTAGAAGAGATACAAAATTGATAGAAATTCAGTATAAAGAAATTAAATAATAAACACGTCTTAGAACTTAAACAGCCCCCAAAGTCAATGTTGTAAAGACTTGGTGGGCAGCCTTTGCCAGCTTTGAGAGATGCTGCGACAATTAAGACGTGAGACCTAGGGGATAGAAGTCAGATAATTGGGATGTGCCTTAGCAGGAGGTGATGGATGCTGGGCCTCCATTGTCTTGCCTTCTTTTTACCCTGAGCCTCCCACCATAAAGTTCTGCCTTACCGCAGACTCAAGAAAACAGAGCCATGCTACCATGGACCCTGGACAAAACCATCAAAAATATAAACCAGGTTCAACTTTCCTTCCTTCTAAGTTTATTTTCTCAACTATTTTGTCCCAAAGTCAAAAAGCTAACTAGCACTAAAGGACTTCCTTAAGATACGGAACCTCACAGAGCCATGCGGTACCTTCACAATGAGAAAAGTCACCACAGTAAGAGAAGAGGTTAGGACAAAACTGTCACCCTCATTAGATATCATTTGCTGCTCATGATGATTAACTTGACCGAAGTTATTTTCCCCATAAACAATATCTTTTCTTTCATTAAAACAAAAGCATCTCTCTGAAGTGTGTCCAACTAATTTGGCCAGGGTTCTGGCTCTTGCTGAGTCTACTCTAACCTCCACAGTCTGATCTGGAAACCCGGGCTGAACATGTGCCATCAATGTTTCCATCAGTATGTGAAGAACATAGGTTTCATTAAGTTGGACTAAGAGACCTTGAATGAATTATTCAAAACCATCTACCCATTGAAATTGATCATGCTAGTCTTTGTACATATAATAAAATGAAAAAAACTAAAAACTTTAAGACCTTCAAAAAAGAACTGATAAAATTGTGATATATAACAATGGCTATCTCCAAGAATCCAGTGGGTTTTCCATTTATCCATAAGGCTGGATGTCTCCGCTGACCTTCCGTCTACCTTGGGATCCCAAAGAAGTAGCTTCTAATACCAGTGAAGGAATATCTCAGCAGCAGGATTGATGAACTTGCCGGTTAAAGAGCAGACAAAGAAAAAGAAAAAGCTTCCTTCTTCCATGTCCTTTTCTATAGGCTGCCAGCAGAAGATGTGGCCCAGATTTAGGCTGGGTTTTCCCATCTCAAATGAGCCAATCAAGAAAATCCCTCACAGGCATACCCAGCTGCTTGGGTTTTTGTTGACTCTGGATGTAGTTGAGTTTACAACCAAGATCAGCCATCAACCAGGTGAGTTAAATAGATCTGGTAGATCCCCAAATCAGATGCAAACAGCAGCAGGTCCTACAGGAATCATAGTCCATGGATGGAAGGAAAATATTTTGAATATCTTTTTCTTAGATTAATTTATTTCGTATTTTCAAAATTCATGTAAGTTACAGATCAGTGCTAATACCGTGATAGCTGTGACAAATTATTGTGAATTTCAAATATTACATCAGCAAGACAAGCCCTGGTGTTTAGTTATATTTGTGCCACGAAAGAACTTCTAAGGGTACCATGTAATTTTAGAAAGATCAATTTAGAGACTACCCAAAGTCCAGAGTCATTTCAGAAGGAAGAGGTAGAATGCCAGTTCTTTTGAGGCAGTGTTTCTCAGCCTTCCTAATGCTGTGACCCTGTAACACAATCCTCATGTGTGGTGACCCCCAACCATAAAGTTATTTTTGTTGCCACTTCATCATGTAATTTTGCTACTGTTATGAATTATAATGTAAATATTTGAGTTTTTGATGGCCTTAGTCAACACTTGTAGAAGGGCTGTTCAACCCCCAAAGCGTTTGCAACCCACAGGTTGAGAATCACTATAGTAAGAACATTAAGAATTTTACAAATGAAAAGACATACCCTAATATCTGTATGAAAAGAGGGAAAGAGGAGAGAAGGGTAGGTAAGACAAAAAGGAAAAGAAGGAAAGGGATTTCCTCCCTGGCAGTGGCTATGAGGAGGGGAAACACCTGGGATGGTGGATTGTGTAAATGGATGCTAAACTTCTATGCTTAAACTTCTCTTGTTCAGTGTCATGAAGTCATAAATCCACCAAAAGAATCACAGAGTCTGTTAATAATGAACCACTTTTAACTGATATGATTCACTCACTGCAATAAGCTCAGTAAAGCTCCTTTGTAAGAGACATTCCCATTGCTGGTAGAGTAATATTTATTAAGTGATATTCAAAAGCAAAAATTACACCTTAAAAATCCACACTTAGGCAGGTGTGGCAGCAGGAGTCTATAATCCTAGCACTCAAGCATCTGAGTCGGGATGACCCAAAAACCAGCCTTGGTTCTCAAATGAGACTTCCATAAAATGAAAAAGCAGAAAGTCACATCAGACTTAGGGATAGCAGACAAAAACACTCCAAGACTCCACCATAAATTTCTGAACCAAAGAAGAAATATATTCTATTTATTCAACGATTGATTTCCATCAGTATTTCTTCTGACCCATCTTTGTTTTCTAATAAAATATATAGCTTAATAGTTCTAATTATCAAAGGCAGAGTCTAGTTGCTATGCTGCTATATTGGTCAGAGGTCTCTACAGGGACAGCACCAATGGGTGTGTGTATGTGCCTTTGTGTGTGTATGTGCATTAAAGAGCTTACTATCAACTTAAAAATCATACTAACAGGAGAATCACACCTGAGACTAAAAACCAAGTAATTATTCTGTCCTGAATGCATCAGCAATCAGAGTAGTCCCACGGTGTCTGCCTCTCATTTGGGGTGGGGGTGACAACTGCTAATTGCTCAATCCACAAGGCTGGAGCCACAGTAGACCCAATCTGGTACTGGAATCCAGGATGTTTTGTGAAGAACCACTGGTTTCTATTCCAGGATGAAAACTTGGAAACACTGGTTCATCTATCAGCGAAGGAGTCAGCAGCAGCACATCAGCTGGAGAAATCAGCTCAAAGTCAAGAGGGGAAGGTCAAGCTGCAAAAGCTAAGATGCTCATCCTTTGGCCACATCCTTCTCATCTGGACTGTTACCTGAAGGTGCTGGCCACAGTGGGGCTGGGTCTTCCCATGGCAATCAAAGCAATCAGAACAGGTCTTCAAGTGTGACTCCCTATGGGTGATCCTGATGTGTGACAAGTTGACATTAAAACCATCTGTAATTGCTGCCCTGTGGTCTGAATTCTGTCACTTCTAGATACCTTCCTCCTTTGCAGAAATTGATGATTTTTCTGAAACATGAAAGTCTGCTGACAATTCAGAAGTCTGAAATGTGGGGTGTTGCATGAGGGTTACACTGATCTAAGCAGATCCCAGATGAAGTGCAGAAGAAAGAGCCGGCTCAGCCTTGGAGACTCTGGGGAGAATATGCCTGCACTTACATCTCCGTGTGCGGTCTCCATAGTTAAAGTACCACATTTTCCATGGTTTGATGAAGACTCCAGAGCCCTTAAGATATGAATTGCTATAATTCCTAAATCAAACAGCATTCAATTCAGTTCCAGACCATTGCTGGGTAATAAGACCGGTATTTCTTATTTTAATTAGTCATTTTCTACTTCTAACAACTTCTTTGACAATCTCAGATTGCTTGTTTGTTTATATATGATAAAAGCCATGTTTCGCTAAAAATACGAATGCTCCATTTGAATGTCCATTTACATTTTAGTAGTTATAGAAATAAACTTTCTAGGCCTTTAGATTATAGCTTTTTATAGGCACTGAATACAATCACCTAATCTATTTTAATATTATCCCTTTCAGCTGTCTCGTGAGCAGCTCCTAACACAGCAGAGATATCAAGTGAATAATATGAATTCAAGACTAACTGCCTGAATACTCATCAGAAACTATCTTTTAGTTTGCCTGGAAATTTGCTCCTGACATTTGAAATGTTTGAGATGAACAGATAGTAATATGGTCACATAAAAGTATTTTGTGCTGTTACTGGATTTTAAATGCCTCAAGTATGAAAACTAATTCTTATCCTTATATCCTGAGTAAAATACAGGGTGCTTGTCCCTTGAATATTTAGGGTATTTCAAGGGCTGAAATGGTTAAGAACAAATACTGATCTTGCATGTGTTGACAGAGGTTTCTGTCCCACCAGGTCCCACTTCCATTTAGTCCCAAATAAACACTCAGAGGCCTACATTAATTACAATCTGCTTGGCCTATTAGCTTAGGCTTCTTATTAACTCTTAAAACTTATATTAGCGCATAATTCTTGTCTGTGTTAGCCACATAGCTTGGTACCATTTTTGGCGAGGCAGTCACATCTTGTGTCTGGGTGATGGCTGCAGACTGACTCTTTCCTCTTCCCAGAATTCTCCTGTTCTCATTTCCCTGCCTCTACTTCCTGCCTGGTCGTCCCGCCTATACTTCCTGCCAGGCTACTGGCCAATTAGCATTTAATTAAAGTACAATTGACAGGGTACAGACCATTGTCCCACAGCATGCAAGGGACCTGAGTTTGGTTCAGAGCTCCTGAAAGACAGCTCACAACTGCTTGTAACTCCAGCTACAGGTGATCTATCTCAGCTCTTTTCTGGCCACTGCAGGTATCTATACTCGCAGGCACGTACTCATACACCTAATTTAAAAGTAATAAAAATAGATACACCATTAAGTGGGGTTTGTATCATGATTTAAAAACTGCTTCCCAAAGTGTACCTTCCAATTGCCAAGAGCATTCCTCAAGCACACAAACTAAAATCGTATGAAAATTCACAGAGGTGTGCAGGAATGTATTTCTATCAAAAGGGATAGATACAATTATGTGCTCGTTCCTTAATGGTTATACTTACGTCTTTGCTTTCTGTGTTTTATATTCCACATCAGATATTTTGACACATCATTTCTTAGCATGAGCATCCTCACAGATTACATTCTCTTTACTGCAAAGATGTGAGGTAACATGGACAAAAGCCTCAGCTGGGCTTTTTATCAGAGTCTCACTTCAAAGTCTTCCCATTAAACTGCACTGACTCGTCTTTATTTGCTGTAGGAACTATAAAAGCTGTTTTTCTTCATTGAGTAGCAGGCGCAAAAAATTCATTTCTTAGAAATATTATCCTAGCAGCAAGCAAATAAGAATACCTCCAGAGATCAGGGAAAAGTAAGATGACTGTGTACTAAAAGGATAGACTGGCCCCAATCATCTTCAGGCGGGACACTCTTTTCTCCCTTGTTTTCACTATTTTTAAGTAATTATGGAATATTTTCCTTTGTTCGTATACTTGGGGAACACTACATGCCATTCCAATTTCTGGGAGCCCCCCCACACACACACAGATGCTACTCAGTGTTTCTAAGACTTTCAGTATGTGTTCAGAGGCCATAACTAAATTCTAAAATTCCAACAACTACAAAATATCCAAAAAAAATGTATGTTCCCTAAAATTGCACAGAAATGGAGGCAAAATTTCCAAAATTCAGAATCAGTTTTGATGCTACAGTTATATATGCATAAAGACCATGCAGAAAGACCCCTCAAAAGCGACTCCAGGCTCTCATCTCCAGTTCTGCAACCACCAGCGTATGACTTCACTCAGTCCCAAGGTTCCCTGGATTGCAATGTTCTTTCTTCCAACTCAGCCAGACATACAAGTAAATGTAGAAAATGATACAAATGGAGCCTCTGTCTTCCTTCTAAGCCATAGCTCCCTGTTTCCTTCTATGAGACTCTGAGACCCTGAGGGACACGTCTAGCCCTTAAAATCACAAGTCATGCCAAACCTGCTCTAGAAACCAGTTTACAAGAAGAGTGAGCCCCTGGGTCATTAGCACACTCATGTAGGTCACCAAGGAGCAAAGCTTCTACAATGCATTTTTGATTTATGTAGTGCCAAGCTATCGAGGTCATAAAACGGTGCAGCTCAGGCCCAACTCAAAAAACCAGCTATGAAAAGTTGAGTATGGAAGAGAGACTGCCCATCCAGAGATTCACATTTCAAGTTCACAGGCAGGAAATGGTCTGGGAGCAAAATCCAGAAGCAACAGCTTTGCTCTGAACAGAACCCAAGTTCTAGGCTCAGTCAGGAGCAGCGGGGGAGTTGAAGGTGGCAGAAGAGGGTGCCAGGTCAAGGCCATGGATTCTAAACAGAGGGATTCTCAGTGCTTCTGGTGCTGGTGACGAGGTATAGAGTGAGCAGAGTCCATGGTAAGGCTGAACAACCTTATCAGCAAAGCCCAGACAGTAATTGCCTGGACCTCATTGGTCTGACATACAGTGAATGTGCAGTTAGACCCATAGAGTGACCACAGCAGTCTGCGGTGCTGTGCTGTGCCACCATGGCTGCAGTTTAGAACCCAGTAATCTGTGCCTGCCTCCTTGAAAGTCTTGGTAAGCTCTGTGTTTCGGTTTGCTGTGTATGTGCAGTCTGGTGAGCTGGCCAGTAGCAGCAGCAGCAGCATGTTACTAGCAGCAGAAATAGGAACCTGGTTATTAGCAGAAAGGAAACAGCTCACACAACCTTTGTGACTTTTATGAATGTCCCCACCATACTGCCCCACTAGAGTGTTGCGGGACAATGGTTTTACCCTGTAAACAATTGTTTCTTATACTTGTTTAATAAAATGCTGATTGGCCAGTAGCCAAGCAGGAAGTAGATGTGGGGCAATGAGATCAGGAGAATTCTGGGAAGAGGATGCTGCAATCTGCAGTCCAGACACAGAGCAAGCAAGATGTGACTGCCTCACCGAAAAAGGTACCGAGCCACGCGGCTAACATAGACAAGAATAATGGGCTAATATAAGTTACAAGAGTTAATAAGAAGTCTGAGCTACTAGGCCAATCAGTTTATAACTAATGTAGACCTCTGGGTGATTTCTTTGTGACTTAATGACTGCAGGACCGGCGAGAGAGAAACTTCCTTCCCCATGGAGAGAAGGCATTATAACCTTTTGAACACGCCCACTCTCAACAGCTAGTCCTAACTCATTAGTTGAAGATGGTTATGATTTGGGTTTTCCTTTGTGTGCTGAGTGCTAACTGACTTAGTCACCTTCCCTGCCCACAGGCAAGAGTGCCAGCTAGTGCTGGCTCTAGGACACAGGTCACCAGGTCCAGCCTTGGTAAGTTGAGACTCTGCCTCTCCTACACCCCAGGCACCTGCTAACTTCATTTCTGAGAAGGCCCCACTGTTGTTCATGTTCTGTATGAAGACACGAGAGCCATGGTCAGCCTGACAACAACGTGAAACCACAATATGCACTTATTGTCTTCAGGGAGCTTGCTTGTTGCTAGCAACCATTATGACCCTCCTCTGAGGTAAGCTAAAAGCCAGTGTCATTTTGTGTCCCCATTTTTCCTATAAAGAAATTTGGGGCGGAGTGTATAAAATGACTCATAGGTCCTTTTATCCAGGAAAGCTTTTCAAATTTGCAAAGTCCATTCACACATGTAATTTTGTTCGAGTCTGTAACAGTTGCAAAAGGTAGCCCCGGGCAGCTGGGGTTGTTTCCATTTTTAAAAGTTGGAGGAGCTAATGGCACACAGTACATAAGGAGAGAGATTTGGGGTGCTGCTTTAGTAATGTATGTAGGATTGGGTTGTTGTTGTTGTTGCTGTTGGTTTATGTAACAAGCCCCAGACTTTAATACAACTGACGCCATATTGGAGGCACCATTCTGACCTAGGAACCCAGCACATAGATCTCAACACCTGCCAAAATGAGAACAAAGACCTACTCTATCATAGTCCTAGAAAAGTCCTCAAATGAACTAACCTTGCGTTTTGTCTTCTACAGCTCAGCTCATTGCTAACTATTCTCACAAATTGACAGATGTCAGCAAGTATATGGGTTTTGTGCATTAAAGGCCAAGAATGGTAAGGCTCGTGGCTACACAATTTGGGCAAGTTCCCATTTATCACCCACCGGCTGATGAAGAAACATTTTCCGTTTTGACTTTAAGAGTCTGTATGACAACTCTAAATGAGATGTCTTCATCAAATCCCTTCCCTCAGTGATCAGGAAAACTCACAGAAGGGTAAGCAAAAGGAAATGGGAACCAGAGGGGAATGGAGGACACCAGGAGAACAAGGCCCTCTAAATTAACTGGCAAAGCTCATCTGAACTCACAGAGACTGACACTGCATGCCCCGGAGTCTCCACAGGTCTACACCAGGCCACCTGCATACATAGCACAGGTTTCAGTTTAGCATTTTTATGGGACTCCTCAATATGCAGACAAGTGGGGCTCTGATTCTTGTGCCTTTTCTTGGGGCTCTTTTCCTTCTGTTGGTTTGTCTCGTCCCAGTTCAGTGTGATGCTTTTTGTTTTATCTTATTATGCTTCATTCTGTTATGTTTGGTTGTTATCTCCCAGAAACCTGGTCTTTTCTAATGAGAGACAGAAAGGGTGAGAAAAGAGCTAATGAGATCCAGGTGGGAAGAGAGAAGGGGAGGACTGGGAGTAGAGGGAGAGGAAACTAATTAGAGTATAGCATATTAGAAAAGAATCTATTTTTAATAAAAGGGAGGGGAAAAGATCTATTATCAAAGACAAAGAAGAGTTCATGTGTTCTCTAGACAAGATTCCTTGTAACATTTGGTCCGTTTTGTTGATTTTTTTTTCTTTTTGAGACAAGGTCTCACTCTGTGGCACAGGTTAACCTCAAAGTCATGGGTAATCAGTCTCCTAAATTCTGAGATTAGAGGGATGGGTAACCATATGTGGATTTAGTGACCATTTGATTCCACTGCCTTCCTCCATACCAGCAGCCAAAGAGTCCCAGCTCTGTAGAGCAGTGCCTCAGACCTCTGGTGCTGTTGACTGCAGGTTGCTTGAAGCTTGGAACTCCTCCACCCCCCTTTCTGGGGCCTAGGATCCACCTCTCCACAGCATAAGTCAAGGAACTGAGCAAGAAGGAAATACTAACCTCAAAGGGAGAAGACCCGTGGGTTCACAGCAAGTGGCTTTCAGACAGCAGCGGCCACTCTTGTTTCTGTGGCTTTTCCTCTCCTTTTCTTTAACACCAGAGAGCCAGTAAATGCTAGAAGATGCATGACTAAAGAACCCAGCCTATCTCCCCAATACCCAGGTATCAGTAACAATGAAGAGCCCATCTCTAGTCAGAACCTCAGGTGGCTTTCACTGATCCTAGATGCTATATATACCTCTGAAGACCCCTTCCTACATTAAGGAAAAAAAAAAACAACAAAAGACAGAAAACGGTATTTTTACTGATGTTGCCAAAACACAAGTATATTGATTTTGTGTGTAGAAATATTTTTTCGCATCTATATGTTCATTTTTCTTCTTCAGAATTGAAAACAGTTTTGTGAGCTTCTAAAGGCACCACAAGCCCTAAGCCCTGGGCTGCAATAACTCCAGTGAGTTAGGCCACTCCAGCCTCGAAGGCCCTCACCAAATGACACCCTCGGCCCAGACTTCCTATTCTTTGCTGCTGTGTTTCAGTTTTCAGAGTCAATGTGTGTCACATGGAAAACCAGAGAGGAAAACCTTTGATTTGTTTTCGGTGATGTCAGAGAACTCGCCAATCTCTTTTGTGAAGCTTCCAAGAGTTGAGTTATCCCCAAATAGGTTAGTGCTAGAAACTATCAGAGCAGCTGCACTCAGCTTTCCAGCTGTTACAACAAAGACACACAACACAGGAAAACCGAAACCCCACACGGCTTAGAGGCCGTGATTGATGATTGATTTCTGTTTCTCTTGCCCCTCCTCTGTTTTTGCCTGCCAGCTACTCAGGCTACCTCCCCAGGGTTTCTGGCCCCTGAGTAGGACTGTGCCCTTGCCAACCTGGAGAAGTTAAGCTCGGCTCTCTAGCCTTGGAATCCACTGTGTACTCAGTTGCAAGCTGTCTGAGCCTCAGCCATAATTAGCTGTAATGTGTTTATGGGGCCAAGAGAATTTAAAACATGCAAGACATGAGTCAGGACAGAATGATATCAAAATCCTTATTTATTTTGGGTTTTAGTCTAATCTCATTGGGTTCTACACACATCGTTGTTTTTCTTGGATATTAGCAATGTAGAGAGAGATGAGGAAATCCCTGCAGGAGATTTATATTCATGCCTAGACCCAGTCAATCCAGATTCCCTTGTGGAAGGCTTTATATTTCTTCAACTCACACCCCAGACAGTGGGCTGAGCCCCAGAAGGTCACATTTGCTTTCCTTTCCTTGGGCCAATAACTCCATAAATGTTTGCTCTTTTGACCAATACCATCTTTTATGGTATTGTCTGTTGAACAGCAAGAAAACAAGAGCACACCGTGAAAGGCTAGAGGCAGAAGGGGCCATGGCTTTGGGAAGCTCTTGGCATTTGAACTGAGCTAGAGACACTCCGAACATTCTGTTCCAAGTCCATGAGAGTTTAAGGACCTCATAAGCTCTTTGCATTTCTATAGCTCAAAAGCTCTGTGGACTTCTTTCCTAATGGCAGAACCTAAACACCTAAACTCAATGCAGACAACAACAAAGTGGCCAACTAATGCCAGTGTCATTTAACAGCCTCCAAGAAAGGACACTTCTCCAAGAGAAATCTCAAGCTGTTTCTATGTCTGTTCCCACCCACTCTATCTACCACCAATATCAAGATCCAGCCCTTTCTGATGTAACTCAGCCTTCAGAGCGAATTCTGGCCTGCATTGCACCATGGATGAACCCTGAAGACACTGCAGTGATTAAAACTGGGGGGAGGGTGTCTGTGGATGGTGAATTCACCGGGTGCTGAATTACTTGGATGGAAACGAGAAGCTTTGGAGGTGGGTGGTCCTGGTAGTTGTACAAGAATGTAGACTTAATTCCACTGGGCTGCATCACTGAAAGTAGTTTGAAATGGCTGTCTTCATGGCGTGCACATTTTACCACAGTTTGAAAACAGGCTCCATCATCTCTATCCTTCCTGCGTACCAGCCTCTTTCTGGCAAATCTCTAATGAAAGGCACCCAGCAATTCCCAGTGCAGCTTATAGGTCAGCAAACATTTGTATGTTTTGAAGCAACATATGAAAGCAAAACTTCCTGACTTAAGGTCTGTGGATCCTGCTTCTCTGGCTAGTGAGGCAATGTCCACGGTGGGTTTGTAGAACAGTTGTGTACAGGGAAGGATGGGAGAGGGAACGTTGGGATAGAGTGGAAGATATAGAGAACAAGGGAGAAGCAATTGGAAGAACAAAACAAAAACTGTGCTCAGAAGGGCAATATTTTCATTTGATTCTATAAGTAGACTGAGCAGGGCCTCACCCAGGTGCCCAGTATTCCAGAGTATTATATGACTGTGTAAAAGTAATGTCATAACGTCCATGGCTGCCCTTCATAGGCACTCTCTATACCCAAGACAGTCATCAGCATTGTGTATGTGATTATTTCAGGTGAGTCTTACAACAATCCTATATGGGAACTGCTGTGAGTTCTTTTCCTTTCCAGACTTCAATTCTTTGCCTAAATATAGTTAAATATGCTTACTATAAAACTGAACATCTTAAGTATGCAACTCAACACCATTGGCTGTATTCTCACTGTTCTACAACTATTGCCATCTATCCCAGAACTCTTGGCATCACCCCAGTCTGAAGCTCTGTCCCCATTAAATCCCAATGAGCAGCTCCCCCAACTCTGCCTATTCTAGCTGTCACTCTACTTTCAATGGCAAGGACTCTGCATACTCTAAATTCTTCATCGAATGGAACCATACACTTTTGTATCTGGTCTACTTCACAAATGTGGCTGCAAGATTCACTCGGGAGTACAGCACAGGTCAGAAATTCCTTCATCTTAAGACTTGAAAACACTTGGTTGTGTGGATTGCCACATGGTACTTGCCATTCTTTCATCTCCGAAAAGCAAGGTTGCATCATCTTAATGTCAGTATGACTGCAGATGAGATGCAAACACAGAGGAGGATGTCTCTGTGATGTCAGTGGTGATGCCAGAATTTGAATCCAAGCAAATGAACTGAGGAGACCACATTGGCATTATTATGTGACTCAATGCAGGTATGAAAACCAGGCGGCTTCATTTCAACCAAGGAGACAATCTAAGTGACCATCAACTGACGAATGGCTAAAGCGATGCTGTTACATGTACACCATGGCAAACTATTCAGCCATAAACAGATGGAATCTTAGCATGTGTGGTACCATGGACGGAACTGGAGACCGTTGTGTTATGTGAAATGGTTCAGGCAGAGAAAGACAAGTGCTGTATCACCTGCTTACACGCAGAATCTACAAACTTGATCTCATAGACACTAGACACTGAAGTTAGAAGGGAATTCACCAGAGGCAGGAGTGAGAGGAGGAGCAACAGGAATGGGGAAATCAATGAATATTGGGTTACAGTTACTCAAATGTGCTGTTGCATGGTAGGGTGACTATATATAGGTAACAATAATGTACTCTAAAATTACAATAGTTAGAAGAGTTTGTATAGCTTTCACTATAAAGAAATGATAAATATTCAAGGAGATAGCCATATTTAATCAAATACAAAATTCCACAATGTGTATGCATATTGGAGCTTAGCATAACAGTGCATTGATGCAAACCATTTCATTGCTTCTCTGTTACACAGAAACTCAATCTGAAAAGAGAGGGCAGAGGGATAAGGTCAGTCTCTGACTATCACATGGGCAGTGCTCCTTCCTTCAGACTCACCTGCAGACTTACAACATATTAAATAATTCAGAAAACCACACATAACACTGGAAACCATTGAAACAAGGGTAATCAGGTACCAGGTAACAAGAGAACACTCACTGAAGGGTGAGGGTTCAAGAAATCAGGGCTTAGTTGGGGGGTACTTTTTTAAATTTTATTGAGCTCTACATTTTTCTCTGCTCCCCTCCCTGCCTCTCCCCTCCTCTTCAACCCTCTCCTAAGATCCCCGTGCTCTCAATTTACTCAGATTAGATCTATGTATATCTCTCTTAGGGTCCTCATTGTTGTCTAGGTTCTCTGGGATTGTGATTTGTAGGCTGGTTTTCTTTGCTTTATGTTTAAAAACCACTGATGAGTGAGTACATGTGATACTTGTCTCTCTGGGTCTGGGTACCTGGAAGGGGGCATATTTTGCAACATCAGTTTGAGTCAAACTTTGGCAGAAGTGGGTTATTTTGTTAGGAAGTATAAGTCACAATTTTAGACTAAAACAAGTTCTGATATGTGTTGACTGAGATTTCTGTCCTGCCCCGATCATTCTATTGACCGAGTATTTCTGTCCCAACCAGTCCTTGTCCTGCTCAGTTTCCGCAGTCATCAAGTCCCAAAGAAATCACAGAGTTTTACATTAGTTATAAACTGATTGGCCCATTAGCTCAGGCTTCTTATTAACTAATTCTTATAATTTACTTTAGCCCATAATTCTTGTCTGAGTTAGCCACATGGCTTGGTACCTTTTTTGGCGAGGCAGTCACATCTTTCTTCTTCCGAGGCTGGGTCACAACTGCAGAATGTGCTTCCCTCTTTCCAGAATTCTCATTGCCCCACCTCTACTTCCTGCCTGGTCACCCCGCTTATACTTCCTGCCTGGATACTGGCCAATCAGCATTTATTTAAAATATAAGTGTCAAGGTACACACCATTGTCCCACAGCAGATATGATTCAAACTAGAATGTGAAAGCTATATGAATTTCATATATCTTAAATTATTATCATGTAAAATTTATTATGAAAATTCCTAAGCATAAATGAGAGACTTTTAATAAAGATTCCCCGTAACTCAGCACCCGGCTTAACCATGATCAAGGTACTCATGTCAGCTATCCCTTTTTCTCCTTCTTCCTTCCTCCTTCTCCCTTCTTTAGTTTTCAATTGCTAAAGAATTTTAAAATAAATCCCAACCATCTTGTCATTTCACATCTATGTATTTAGCATATATGTCTAAAAAAATAGATGTGTCCTTACATAACTAACATACCATTCTCACACCCTAAAAATTAAAAATAATTTCTGGTCATGTAACACTCATTCCATATTCAAATTACTCGAGTGTCTTGGGGTCTCCTGCCACGTGGCCTTCATGATTCAAGAATCAAGGAAGCTTCATGTACAGTATGTGCAAAGCTCTGCAGCATCCTTCAGTGCAGAACTGACTCCAGTATGTGCCATTGGCTTTTTGAAGATGAGCAAGTCAGTGGTCATGAAAAAAGACCTCTTTCCTGGGACCTTTTTCTGTCCTCTCCTTTATCATGTCATCTAACTGCTAGTGCTCTCTCTCTCTCTCTCCTCTCTCTCTCCCCCTATATATCATAGGTATTGAATATATATATATATATATATTCCACAAAATATAGGTTAGTTAAAAAAATTGAGTGTTAAAATGTTCATTTAACTCTAAATCTTTAATGTCTTTCTTTTGATGAGAAAATTTTATAGGTGAAAATTGTACACTCCGTCTTCCCTCATGTCAAGAGACCTAACTGGCTGACTGTTGTATCCTTTGGTTCAAATTGCAACAGCTACTCCTCCCAAGGTGCAAGTGCCCACCAGCTTAAAGCTACTATTTCATTATTGCTAATCTCTTCATACCCTTTTGTCTTTTATTGTATGCTGAAAACATTGACTTTCTAATGAAGCTGTTGATGCTACACAATAAACGACCCTAACACCAAGTGACATAAAATGCTAACCATCTCCCTTGAACAGCTTCCTGACTCAGTGTTTGAGCAGAGTTTGCTCGGAGTTTCTGATTCATTTGATGGGTATTGGAAGGGCCATCCCTTCATTCCATTGCAGTCAGTTGGGTTCTGGGCTGGCAAATCAAGTAGGGGTTGGATGGTCTGGCGTTTTGGCCATCTTCCCTATGGATGATCTTAACACGAGGCCAACTGGAGCTTCTTCATGTCACCATGATTTCAAGATAGTTTTCTGTGACCAGTGGCTTCAGAAAGGGGTTATTTTACAATCAAGGGCAGAAACTACAGTTCTCATAGGACCCACATTGAAGAACTACATACCATCACTTCCACCTGATCCTTCAGTCAGAACAAGTCCTGTTCAGACTCTCTCGTGATGGGACAGTTGAAGTGACACAGTGCAAAAGAGGACTAGGGGTGATACTTATTCTTGGTTTTCAACTTGACTATATCTAGAAGGAATTAGAATCCAGAAATGGAGGGCACACTTGTGATCCAGATCTTGAAAGAGGAAGACAATGCACCTTTCATCTGGGTCTCGAGGCAGGAAAACACATGCTTTAGATCTGGATCTTGAGGCGGGAAGGCTCACCTTGAATCTGGGCCACACCTTCTGCTGGAAGCATTCTGCTGGACCATGGAAGAAGGCAGGGTCCTTGCATTCTTCTGCTTGCCCTCCCCTTGCCAGCCCATCCATTCCTTCACTGGCATTGGAGCCTGCTTCTTCAGGACTGCAGCACATGTAGAAGACCAGCTGAGAAACCCAGCCTTGTGGGACAGGGCAAGTACTAGATTTTTGGACTTTCTTTTCTCAGCTAGCCACTGTTGGATTAGCAGGAATGCAGCCTGTGCGTCCTTCCAATAAAGTCTCATATATGTGTGATATCTAGATAGATAGATAGATAGATAGATAGATAGATAGATAGATAGATAGATAGATAGATAGATAGATAGATAGATAGATGATAGAGATAGGTAGGTAGGTAGGTAGATATAGATATATATATATATATATATATATATATATAGAGAGAGAGAGAGAGAGAGAGAGAGATTCATTCCGGAAGTTCTGTGACTCTGCCTTAGTCATCATTAGAAGCACAATCAAGCACCATTATGTGATGGTGGATGAGTTGCTGACTACTCTAGCCCTCCCCAATGAATTCTCTTTCCTCCTGTTTAATGGCTTTCCCATGGACCAGCTTGACTTTGGGCCTGTCAGTCATTGCATATTCCCAGACAGTGATCTTCTATCTAGGTCAATTTTCTACCTTTTCTTAAAGAACTTTCCTTCATACGCTAGAAGTGCTATGCATGCGTGCAAAGATGGTAAGCGAACAGCTTGGGTCACTTTCATTGCCAATGGTCAGGCAAAGGGTTGAAGTCCTTCCTTCCCTCAGTGGTTACCGATCAGTTCCTTGTGGTATGTTTACATTCCTCCTTTTTGCTCCAGTTTCTAAGCCCCCCATTTAGACTCACTGTGTTTCAATTTTTACAGTGACTTTCAGTTTCTCAGCTACCATCTTCTGATGCTCACACTGCTTCGTCTTTGACCAGCAGTGCTACGTTTTTCTGGCCTTCCCACTTTTAAGTACTAGATATTGTCACTACTGTAACAATGGTTTTAAATCATGATCTCATACTGATAGTATAAGTTCATATTCTAAGAACTTTACCACCTTTGATCTTTACCTTTGCAGTTGTTTTGTGTAGGAACCATCAGCTCCAATTTGCCTACTGCTTTATCCTACAAATTGTGTAAAATAAGCAGGATATAATATCATGCATCCTACCAGCAATATGATTATGGCATGGCTTTGACATCATATTCTTGCTCTGTTTGCCCATGCAAAATGTTCCTCCTCTAGAAGCACAGGTTAATTGGTACCTCCTAAAAAGCCTTTGAAATCATTATTTGTTAAGTGTTTATGTCTCATATTCATATATAGTATATTTATTCACTCCCATGTGTTTTAGGACACTCTATTGACTTTGGAAACTGTTCACATGGTTCAGAAAGAGGGATCGCATTTTCATCCCCCCTATACAGAGAATTTTTTTTCTTATACTTATCTCTCCAGGTTCTGTTTTAGAAATACAAGTGAATGACTAAATATTTGTCTGCACTTCCTCTCCTTCTTACAGAAAAGGTCTATAGTCTGTAATTTGCTATTTGCATTCTGCTGTATTCCCAGGCTCTGTATCCATGATAGACCTCTCTCCTTTCCTTCTGCGTATAACTTATTTGTGTGGACATTCTATTGTTTCTTTCCACAAATGCCTAATTAATGGAGACACCTGGGTTGTTTCCAGTAGTGTGCTAAGATAAATATACTAAAATGGCTCACTTTGTAGATGTGCCTTATTGTGTTCTTGGCAGCCTGGGAAGGATTTCTACAAGGGAGTTTCTGATCAAAGAGTTTAGTCATGGATAATTTTTCTAGATAGGACCAATTTTCCTTCTATAGCAATCCTATGATTTTACATCTTTTCCAGCAACACCCACTATGCCTGGTTTCCCCCACAGCCTCACCCGAAATTGTTCTGACAAACCCGAGTGTTTTGCCAATCTGTTGTCTAAGGGTATGCTTGCAGTTGATTCTCCCTGCCCCCACCCTGTGTGTATGCATGGGAAGGACCCAATTGAAGGCCAGCGGTCAACATCAATTGTCTTTCTCCATTGCTCTCCTACAATATCTTTTGGGATAGGTTTTCTTATTGAAGCTGAAACTTGCTGTCCCGTGGGCCTCAGTGATCCTCTTGTCTCCGCCGCCCCAGAGCTCAGATTGTAGGCACATACTACTATGTATGGCTTCTGCATGAATGTTGGGGATCCCCAGAGCTCAGATTGTAGGCACATACTACTATGTATGGCTTCTGCATGAATGTTGGGGATCCCCAGAGCTCAGATTGTAGGCACATACTACTATGTATGGCTACTGCATGAATGTTGGGGATCCCACTAGGGTCCACATGCCCATACAGCAAGCGCTTAACTGAACCATCTCCCTTTAGGGACTGTTTGTTACAGGTTTGTTCAGTCTGCCCATTGATTATGTTTATAAGTCATCTGGGCATTGAAATTCCACCTGACATTCTGAAACTATTCGCTGGTATCAGAATTCAGTCCTGCACATATGCAAGGTTCTGTGGAAACATAGAAAGTCATGACTTAGGCTGAGCTGGTACTAGACTGAAGCTTAGATTTAAGCAGCTACGCTGGGTGCTTCCTTGGGTCCTCGTGTGCAAGGCTACCTAATTTGAAGTACTTTCACTGGAAGAAAGGCTCAGCATAATCCTTCACTTTAGAAGGAACAGAGGCATCCATCCTCTGCCATTCTTAAGGAGAGTGCCTGCTCAGAGCCCTGCCCAGAGGACTTATCTGATACTGGAGTCGCCCATCTCAGTTAATAACAAGTCTGTAGTTTCCAAGAGTTTTCCTGTTTGGGCCTGATGGGGAACAGTGTCCTGGTTCAACGAGGGCTCAAAGGATGCCATATATCATCATGTCATGTGTCCAGGCACACCTCGGTTCAGTACGGTAAACTCTTGCAGAAAAGCCACCCTTGTGCCCAGTGATTAGCGACAGTAAATATGTAAGAAAATGGGGATGAAATAGTGACTATCCAGAGAGGGGTACCAGGCACTTCACTGTCAGGTTAGAGAAGGAACACGAACACAGCATTTCATAGTATCAATATCTTATCTGTCCCCCAACTCTAATCACAACCCAAATAGTTTTCAGAAAGTTAACAAGTACAGGGTGCAGGAGGACAGCAGGAATACTTTCTAATGCCCTAACTTCCAATGCGCAGTAGGATGATATTGGTTAACAATTATATTCAAAATGGCTACTAGAAAGTATTTTTGAGCATTGCCCACCAAAGGAAACAACTATTTGAAGTGACAGATAATCCAGTAGCCCTGAACAGAGCAGTACATGTCAGATATATATATTGAAGTATCACAGTGGGTCTTGTAAATATGTAGAGCCATTATACCACTTACAAATAGAAGGTGAAAATAGCAATAAAATAGTGATGTTCTAATTTGTAATTTTCTATCATGCTTTAAATTTTATATCAAAGTTCCTCTTGTGCTACTCAAGACCATCACAACAATGTGACAGGAAGCATTTAATGACCACTCTTTCTGGATGTCCAAACAAAAGCTGGGTGCTGTTAGGTCATTCTATACCACATGGGTGTCACAGAAGAGAGAGGAGACAAAGGTCAGGTGCTGTGGCAGTGGGCAGGGTGGGGCTGATAACTGTAGTCACAGAGGCCCAGGACAAGAGTGTCACTTGGTTCAGTGCTCGGCAGTTGCCATTTAAGTGACTTAATAAATTTTATTCAGAGGATGCTATAATTTAATTTTCCACAGAGCCATTCCTGGTCAATCTCTTGTTTTTAATTTTTCCTCCTAAGAATTAAAGTGGTGAATGTACACTCACTGGAAAACATGTTTTCTGAACACTCTTGGTTTCAATAAGAATTGAGTCAGATTGCCTGCAATTGGGGACATAGCTAAAGATATTGGTCCACACCACAGGAAGGATTGCTTGTCTCACCAACATCAACCACTCAACCAAGGCCAAGGCATATAACCCACAGCTGCTTATTTGTTCAGACAGTTCTAAGGCTTAACCCAGGGCCCTTGGCATGCCAGGCAAGCCCTCTACTATATTGAGTTATATCCCTAGCCCTTTTTTAACTTTTTATTTTGAGGCAAAGTCTAACTAGGATGCTCAAGGTGACCTTGAATTTGCTGTTGCCCTGGAGCATGTTGAACTTATGATCTTCTTGCCTTAGCCTTCTGAACAGCTCGTTCAGACCTGGGCCTCCTGACCCTGTGCCAAGATGTTTTATTATAAAATCAGGTCAAATTCCCCTGCAAAACAAATGTACTAGAAAGATTTGTACAAAAGGGGAGAGAGAGAAGTGTGTGTGTGTGTTGGTGCTCACGGGATTGAATCAGCAGTCTTCTACTGTGCTGGAGAACAGACTCCACCTTGAAAGGTAACCTGTAAAGTTGATCTGTAAGACTTGAGACTGTCGCAGCAGGTGGTCACGATGACACCACAAAGGGGAACTTTAGAATGCACGCACCTTCAGAATTGTATTCAAGTTGCTCTCCTAATATTTGCAGACCCACAGGTTAATTTAAAGAATACTGAGAAGGAAAGAGAGAAAAATGAGCAACAAGAGCTAAACATAAAGAAAGCACAAGCAATACGTATTTGCTTATCCAAAGGGCAATTAATTACAGGTAAGCCCTATGCCACAGGCCCCTTCCTAAGCACTGTGGTCCCGAGAGAATAATCACACAAAACATTTTTAGGAAGCACGAGTCTCTACAGAACCAATATAAATCACCTAGTTCCTTTACCACTGGGTCTACTACTAAGAAGTTGTATAAATTTAAAGACATACTTCCTACCACACATTTGCTGGAGCTGCCTGGTGACCAGTTTAGAGCCTTGAACAAATGGAGTAGAGACGATCTTTCAGGTATCTGGCTTGATTTAGTATTCTCTTGGGAATTAACAGAGGATAGATCCAGACAGAAATTTTTCTGTAGGTTGCACGGTATTGGCATTCAGGGGATGGATAATAGAACCTGGGGTGTGTTGTTATCAGAGATGGTATTGATTCTATCAGCAGCATTAAGCTACAGTTTTCCCTCGTCACTATTTATGCTACTCTCTGTGATTTGTGTTCAACAGTAATCATTTTTCTGTGGTTGCTGCAGTTTTCTTGCTGTGGGGTTCCAACGCGATGTCCCAAAGATTTGGGATTGAGTTTTTAGAATAATGAAGAGGAGATCAAAGATGCTTTGGAATTAGAATTAATTGTTAAGGATGAAAAGGAAGCATATGTCTCTTATTTTATTAGTTGCATGAGGTGTTTAAGAGATAAGCAACAGCAAGTGCACAAATGCAGATAAAATCAGAGGCAATTTCAAGAGGGAGAGAGAGGAAATTAGCAAGAACCTGATGCCTTTTTTCTTTTACCATGGGGGAGGGGGTGCAAGAAGAGGGAGGGTGGGGGTGCATGGAACTTTAGTCTTTGGCATGAGAGAAAAGGGTCTACCTTTGAGTTACATCCCCGGACCTGAAACTATTGCTTTAACATAAACACCTGACTGTCGTCTGCTGACTCCTTCACAAGCAAGAGCAGGGGAGATTGGATTTTACCAAACGGAAGCACTGCAACACAACAGAACATTATTTTCTAAGGTTAAGTTTTTTAAATTTTGTGTGTGCTGGGGGTGGAGTACAGATCCGTGAAGTGCCTGGAGAGACCAAAGGATCCTGGGAAGCTGCTGCTCCAGATGTTCGTGAGCCTCCTAGCATGGGTACTGAGACCCAAACTCGAATTCCCTGCAAGAGAAGTATATGTTCTCAAGCACTGGACCATCTCTCTGGCCCCCATGAATGAATACTATTAGGGGAGAGAAAAATGATCATTTAGATTGTCCATCCATAGAATTGAAGAAAAAAATGGAATGAAAGAGTCATCATAGTCCAACCCATCACAATAGTTCACCACAATACAGAAGGTATTGAAGCCCATGTCTTTCAGGGAGGCCTAGAGATATGGGAAAGAATAATTGGACTAGGTTCACGCAGGGGTAATCAAAAGCCCAGAACTTTACCATGGTAATTTGCTCGAACTTAGTCCCTAAAGTCACAGCATCCTAAAGACAGTTGTGATTTTCGTGTATCTCATGCAATAACCAGCAACTAATCCTGTCACTCTGGGGCTGCTGCTGCGCCAATACCAGTGGCCTTGCTGTTGCAGAATGAAATGGAGCATCAGGCAGCTGGCATCCTCCCCCCTCCTGTTGACATGCTAGAGTCTACCTTGTCCTGTGTTTGTCTAGACCTGGGGTTTGTACTCAGCATCCATTCTTTGTCCCATGACTTCCTGGAGAGGCTTTCTGGAAAAATGTCATTGGCCGACGTTGATTTCCTGTCTCCGCATCAGGGCTGGATCTGGGAGGTAGATTCCCTTTGCACTGGCTTTTTTTTTTAATCTGGAGAATGCACAGGAGCCTCTTGCCTTGTAATACACAGTCTGTCTCATTCATAAAATCTTGTCCTGGAAAAAGCCTCATTCATTCCCACAGAAGAGCCGCAGTTGGGAGGGCAAGGGCATTCAAAACCTTGGGAGATAGGAGACAATAGCCGAGTGCTTGGCAGCAGCTCCTGGGCTGCGTTAGCAACATGTACCGACGCCAGGGAGAGGATAAAACACTGCAGTTATTTACTTGTCTCTTAGGAGCAAAAGAGTCTCTTTGCCTCTAATACAGATGCCAAATCCTCAGGACCCGAGTGAGGAAATGATGAGCTGTGTGGAGGATTGGCACGAAGTCCTGTGCTCCGAGATAGTGAGGCATTTTGCTTGAAAGCGTCCGTTGTTTAAAGAGAAAACGAGAATTGTGGGATTTTGTTGTCAATCAAGGGTCAGCAGCTTCCTCTCCCACTGGACGTTCACACACAAGGTCCCCAGTACCCTCCTCCCTCATCCTGCCCGAGAGCCAGGCTGTCCTGTTTTTTTGGCCACGAAAGGCAGATGCTTCCCTTTCGGGACCTCCTCACAGGCAACTTCAATCTTCCCAACGCTTCCCACGTTAGTCATCGCCAAATACTAAACATGACAAGATTCAGATAAATAGAGCATCCATCCGGCATAACTCCTTTTGCGGAGGGCCCTCTAGAATCTGGAACACAATAGGTCGGTGTTTATTTTTCCACCAGTAGCATAATGTGGCTGATTTACAAGAGTTCACCGGCGTGGTAACCTGACAGTGATGGAGGAGCCCCTCGCTAGCGCCGTCACTCACACGATCACGCTAGTTGCCTCCTCTACTAAGGCAGTGTGGTCGATAATT